>JAEUWP010000449.1:0-104297 GCA_018524725.1 Podaxis mareebaensis | reverse complement strand
GGAGGACTCAAGGATTGTTCGGATCTATGCCCACCCCTGAAAACTGCCGCTGGCGCGTTCTTCACAGTTCATAAAATATTTGATGTGCGTAAGCCATGTCTATCGTATTCACCTCATTGAGTTTCGACCCGCAAGGTGTATCCACGAGTAAGGACGAGTTAAAGGAACTTGAGACAAGATCAAAAGCTGTCCTATCACTCGTGAAAAGATACAAAGAAGAAGGAGCGTTGGGTGTGTTTGAAGACAGAGTCCAAAGTTTTTCCACGTGTGTGTCGGCCTCGCCTCTTGGATGAGTATCTGACTTTCCTTTGGTTATCTCGCAGAGCTATCGATAGCTTGGTCAAACGCATCGAGCACTTGCAAGATCGGCCATTGCTCGAGCGTATTGCCGAGGTTTCGAACGATCCAGGGACGATACAAAAGATATTGAGGAATCTCGATACTATTTGCAATCTCTTCCAAGTAGGAGTCCAACTTGCGGATCATGCTCCTGTATCCATCCATGCTCATCGTGCTCCACAGATCGACATACAATTGCACGCCAATGTAACCGTGCAGAATATGCTACAGGTAAGTAATCCCGCGTCTGGGGATGTACACCCTGGCTCATGTATTCCACCAACAGCTGTTAAATTCCCGTAAGCTGCTTGCCTTGGTGAGAATGTCATGCGAAGCTTACATTATTACAGGATCTATAGACAAACTTCGTCCTGAGGGCGCTTCATATAAAACGCGGCGCTCTGCCTACGGTGATCCCATGGGATGCATGCCGGGCACGCGTGTCAATGTCCTTGAAAGGTTGGAAGCCTGGGCTCCTGACGAGCAGGGTGCCAAGGTGTATTGGCTCATGGGGATGGCGGGTACCGGGAAGTCGACGATTGCGCAGTCACTATGCGAGCTCCTGGAGCAGCGGCAAATGCTCGGGGCGAGTTTCTTTTGCTCTCGAACCTCGGATATAACCAGTAATCCATACCTCATCATCCCGGGCGCGGCATACTACCTTTCCAAGGGTTCGCCCACTGTCAATGCGGAGGTCGTGAAATCCCTCGAGAAGGACCCGGATTTGGTCGAGTCGAATGACTTGAAGGAGCAGTTCACAAAACTTATTGTTGAGCCGTTGCGGGGTGCTGTCGGCCGCGGGGTCAAACTTTACAAGGTTGTTGTCATCGATGCTCTCGACGAATGTACAAACCCCTACTTTGTCTCCGACCTCATCCGGCTCATCCTCGGTTCCGCGCCGAGCCTCCCCCTCAAGTTCTTCCTCATCAGCAGACCCGACCCTTTGATCACCGCCGCCTTCAATTCCGTGGAGGCTCCTCATGACACTTTGGTGCTTCACGACATTGAGGAGGACATAGTGGAAAGCGACATCCGAATGTATGTGAAGGAATCATTGGCCAAGATCAAGAAGAACTGGAACCGTAACAAGGAGGATCGATGGCCCCCCGACAGTGAATTGACTCAACTCGTCAAGCACTCAGGGAAGCTTTTCATCTATCCATCTACAGCCGTGCGCTACATTCGAGACGGCGATCTCAATTACAAAGAACGCCTCACTGACCTGGTGAAGCGCGAATGGGACCCAGAACAAACTGCAGCCATTGACGGGCTCTATGGACATATTCTTACCCATGCCGGTCGTGGTCGGAAAGAGAAAGAATTGTCACGCATGGAAACCCTTCTCTCATTTGTTATATTTCTCCGACATCCATTAACTATCAATGCCCTTTCTGCGCTATCGGATTTGCCAGATCCCCTCACCTATTTATCGCGATTCAACTCGGTCATACACATCCCCACTGAAGAAAACGCGCCCGTCTCCCCTTTTCATGCATCCTTCTCCGACTTCCTCCTAAATTCCAAACGCTGTCCACCAAATCGATTTCCCCTTTTCACTACTCCTCTCTGTCCCACCAGCGCCCACGCAGACCTTGCACTCAAATGCTTGGAGCTCATGAACAGATCGCTCAAGTATAACATGTGTGATACCCCTGAAGAGTTGACCGTCTCGCATATGGACAGAAAGAACCCACCGGAAAATGCCAAGAAAATCCCCGAGGCACTCCAATACGCATGTGTTTACTGGGCGGTCCATTTGAGCGAGGGCCGGGACTCGAGCCAGCCAGCTCTCATCGGTGCTCTACGCGAGTTCCTGAATACCCACCTCCTGCACTGGATGGAGTGTCTGAGTGTGATCAGCCGGCTGAAGACAGGAGTTTATTCCCTTCTCAGTGCAAGTGGCGCCCTCTCGGTAAGTGTTGATTAGGAGAAGGTCAAACTCACGCGCTGACGCCATGGCAGGCTATCGAAACTACAGATGTTAAGCCTTTACAATTACTCGCTGACGACGCCCGTCGATTCTTGCAGCTGGGTTTTGAGTGCATTGAGCAGAATTGCTTCGAGGTTTACCAGTCGGCATTCACGTGGATTCCTAAGAATTCGTTGGTGCGTCGGGTCTACGGTGCGCGGGTGAAGCAGAGGGCAAGGGTCATAGTAGGTCTACCTGACTCATGGGGACCGATGGAGCTTTGCCTCAAAGGGAATTCATGGGTGGGCTCTGTCGCTTTTTCGCCCGACGGCACGCGGATTGCGTCTGGATCGGATGATGGGACAGTCAGGATTTGGAATGCAACGACGGGTGGGGTGGAAGCCAAGCTGGAGGGCCACACGAGTTCGGTGGACTCCGTCGCTTTTTCGCCCGACGGCACGCGGGTTGCGTCCGGATCGCATGATGGGACAGTCAGGATTTGGAATGCGACGACGGGTGGGGTGGAAGCCAAGCTGGAGGACACGGATTGGGTGTGCTCTGTCGCTTTTTCGCCCGACGGCACGCGGGTCGCGTCCGGATCGCATGATGGGACAGTCAGGATTTGGAATGCAATGACGGGTGGGGTGGAAGCCAAGCTGGAGGACACGGATTGGGTGTGCTCTGTCGCTTTTTCGCCCGACGGCACGCGGGTCGCGTCCGGATCGCATGATGGGACAGTCAGGATTTGGAATGCAACGACGGGTGGGGTGGAAGCCAAGCTGGAGGGCCACACGAGTTCGGTGGACTCCGTCGCTTTTTCGCCCGACGGCACGCGGGTTGCGTCCGGATCGCATGATGGGACAGTCAGGATTTGGAATGCGACGACGGGTGGGGTGGAAGCCAAGCTGGAGGACACGGATTGGGTGTGCTCTGTCGCTTTTTCGCCCGATGGCACGCGGGTTGCGTCCGGATCGCGTGATCGGACAGTCAGGATTTGGAATGCAACGACGGGTGGGGTGGAAGCCAAGCTAGAGGGCCACACAGGTTCAGTGGGCTCTGTCGCTTTTTCGCCCGACGGCACGCGGGTTGCGTCCGGATCGCATGATCGGACAGTCAGGATTTGGAATGCGACGACAGGTGGGGTGGAAGCCAAGCCGGAGGGCCATACGGATTGGGTGCGCTCCGTCGCTTTTTCGCCCGACGGCACGCGGGTTGCGTCCGGATCGTCTGATCAGATAGTCAGGATTTGGAATGCGACGACGGGTGGGGTGGAAGCCAAGCTGGAGGGCCACACGGATTGGGTGCGCTCTGTCGCTTTTTCGCCCGACGGCATGCGGGTTGCGTCCGGATCGCATGATCGGACAGTCAGGATTTGGAATGCAACGACGGGTGGGGTGGAAGCCAAGCTGGAGGGGCACACGGATTGGGTGTACTCCGTTGCTTTTTCGCCCGACGGCACGCGGGTTGCGTCCGGATCGGATGATCGGACAGTCAGGATTTGGAATGCAACGACGGGTGGGGTGGAAGCCAAGCTGGAGGGCCACATGCGTTCGGTGTTCTCTGTCGCTTTTTCGCCCGACGGCACGCGGGTTGCGTCCGGATCGCGTGATCGGACAGTCAGGATTTGGAATGTGATGATGGGTGGGGTGGAAGCCAAGCTGGAGGGCCACACGGGTCAGATGACATCTCTCGCTTTTTCGCCTGACGGAATGTGGGTTGTGTTCTCACACACTGGCTACACTGAGGTTTTGAGCTTGACTGCGGAACAGCCCCACATTCTGACCAATGACTCACATAATGTTGAACTCCAATCTCCTCTTTCCTTGTCTAAGGATCGTCACTGGATGGTAGATGTACATTGTCATTGCTGGATTCCACCCTCTTATCAGGATATCAGATCATGTACATTTCTTACTGACAAAGCCTGTTTCGGATTAGGATCTGGCTCCCTAGTTATTCTGAATATATCCTCTACAGCATAGATATCAAGCTTATGTACTTTGATCATTGGCCAAATTAGCCTGTACTCTGTTGACAATAGTAGTTCAATATCACAATTTCATAGGCCTGGGTTGTGGCTGTTGGGGGGTGTATCAGGTTAATAAAGGTGCTAGCAAAAGATTGCATCTTGCATGAACTGAACCAAAGACCACCTGAATGCAAATAAACAAGAGACAACAACAATAAAGCAGAGGAATATGCAACTAGACTATCTGGCCTCACTAATATTTATGCAATGATTTTTATATATCAATAGTAATGATAATAATAATTGTTTTCATAGCATGTCAATCCATATTAAACTCTTTTTTTTTAAAAATCAACTTTTATTGCAATAGACTAGTTACTACAAATGGGTGTGTGATAGCAGTCCTGAGAACCAAAACCTAAGAGAAATAGAGAAAGAAACAGGGGAAAAGGAAGAAAGAGAAGAGGCAGGGAGTGAGGGAGCCAGTGGCAAGACAACCAACACAAGGTATATTGTACCATCAGTCAAGTCAGAAGGAGAGATGAAATGAAAGAGGGTTAGGAGGAGGGAGCTAGCTATGAGGCAAGCATAAATAAAAGAAAGAGAAATAGCCCTTTAGTGAACATCTGGAGTGCCATGTAGAGCAAGCCTCTCTCATCAAGTAAGCCATCAAGTATTGTAGTCCTTAAAGGTAATAGGTCCTTGTATCTGGTCAGTGAATGAGAATGTTGCTGGGTTTTCACAAAGGAACTCAATGAGCCAGTATGGGCAGGAAGTAATGTAGCACCCTGGGAAGAAGTGCTGTCTGAAGGATCTGATTGGGGCACAGTCAGTCATGCAGTGAGTGAAGCACATGCATAAATTAGGGTCAGTGCCTAGGCTTGATGAGAGCCAAGTGCTGCCTTTGGCATATTTGGGTTCTAAGGGTTGGTCCACAGGGTTGGTGAGGGGAAGCCAGTTGTGGCCTTGGTATTTTGGTACATTCATTCTTTGTCTCCAAATAGTGAGACATTTGGTGGTGTAGTGATTGTGAACATAACCAATAGATGTGCAGATGGAGAACCATGGATTATTGGGAATACACAACAACTTGGCAAGATTGTGCACTTGGAAGTGAACCAACCATTTTTTGGAGGAAGGGACTGACCAGAAGTGGATGTTGTTGAGGGGAGAAGAGGACAACTACTCTTGGAGGAGGGGAATGACTACTAAGGTATCTTTATGAGCACTGTGCAGGCCATAATTAAAAAGTAATTTTGCAGAAGAGATAGAGTCTGTGAAAAAGGAAATAGAGGAACAGTTGTGAGAAATGGCAAGGGAAACAGATGAGAAGAGACCAAGACAGATAGCAAATGATTCAGAATCAGAAGAAGTTACTTCCCTACAGGGGTGAACAGAAGAGGAGAGGATATCAGAAGCAGAAGAGCCAAAAACAAGAAAAGCAGATGTTGCAGAGAGGCAAGGATTATTAGGTACCAAACCATCAGAAGAAACTACTAATGAGACAGGTGAGGAAAAGGAAGAGTCTCTAGCTACATTGAGAGATTGTATATAGTGAGCTTTAACATTATTGTCAATGGGAGTGGGACATTGATGGAAATGAATTTGGGTGTCAAAATAATCAACTAGACACTGACCAGGTTTGGTGCTAGGATGTAGGTGGTTGAATCAATCCATAACTAATTGGGCATCAGACATGAAATCTAGTGCTGTGGATCAGTTTTTGGTATGGCAAGCATCAAGAGGGTCAACATCATGTGTGAGGAGTTTAAGGGGGTCCCATCTACAGAGCCCTTTGCAGGCACTCCTACCCTTTTGGTGATGGGGCAGCAAATGGAATACTAAAGAATATAACAGATAATAGGTATAGTATGAAACAAAATATAAAATAGTGTTACCAAAAGCCACACCCTAGCAAGTTTGTGGGGGACTCTGATTCAGAAATGAAGGGGATAATAAAGTGATGCAAGATCAAAACACTCACTAGGAATGTTAAAAGGTAAGGGAGAGTTGTGAAGGAGTGGGGGAACATATATGTGCCTAGTACTATCTTCACTTGATGCAAGGATTTCTGAGTGCTGTTGTGAGGTGGTCCCAGTGATTTCCTAGTTCAAGACTGAACTAGACTGTTTGTTCTTAAATTGACAAGTCTCTGGTGTAGTGTCACTATGATACACAAGTACCAAAGAATCAAAGGTAGCAAGAGTGATCTCTTGCTACTACTAGAAATATACTGACTTGTACTGATGAGTGCTCTGACTGGTGATATGCAGCTGCAATGTACTCCTAGTTAACCCTGCTAAGGCTAACTTCTGATTCTCAACTTATGGAAACTTCTGGGGGAACTACTGGGTCTTTGTTCAGGCTCTTGCTAGTAGGTTGCATTGACTGAAGAAAACTCCTATAAATGCTTAACTATCACTTAATGATTGTTGAGTATACAACAACCCTCTAAGTGAAGCTCAGCAGGAATTCCCTTGCTTCACCTCATGTCATTGAGGGGATTTTTATATTATAGGATGAGGAGTGATTACAATCTAATGTTACAATGTTCTGACTCAACACATATCACCATCATCATTTAGAGACTGTTTGAGGGTGCAACTGTCGTCCTCGGCCTCGCTCTAACAGCCAAACTATGTACTTATATCATCAAGATACGTAAGAATCAGCTGTCGATCGTAGCCACAGCCTCTCTATCATTTGACCGGATGTACGAGTCGTTCATTGGTGGATCTGGTGCAAATCGCGAGCCGGAAGAGTTACCGAAAATTGGCCGTTGTGCTGCTGCCCACCGCAATCCAACTCGTACATTGATAAGCATGAATGCAATCCCAGCCACACTTGCACAGGAGTCAAGAAAGAGAAATACAACGGGAGACTTGGCAAGACTGAGCACAAATGTTGCGATTTTCCACGTCCTAGGTTATAATTTTGACTAACCGATATTTGCGGTGGGCGGTTGATGCTCACGTATACAAGGCAGTGCTCTCAATGACTATGATGAGAGCGCGCTATGGAACGACATGCGTGAGTATTGGGACATCTGGATCGATCGTAGGTCGATCGTAGGACATAGACATACCATGAGGGCCGAGCTGCTTGTCAACTCTCGTGTTTCTTTTCTGACGGACCATATCTTCCATGATATCATGACTGGAATACGACTGCTCTCAGTGCCACACGGTGGAGGGCATTGCATGACTTACCGGTAGAGTAAACATTGGTACTTGAATATTGATCAACTCAAGTCCCAAGACCTCAAGGAATGTTAGAGCATACTTACCAGATAGTAAGCGCGAGATCAGCCAGAAGCCAAGACTCTACCCTTCTAACGAATGCAGCAGTTGGTCTAAGCAACGCAGCGGACACAATAAGATAGACTCCGGTCGCTTGACAGGCACTATGAGACAGATCAAAGTGGTTCGCGAATGTGATAATACGCACAGACAACTACGATCCATACAAGACATGGAATAACGACAATACGTCGGTTATGTGCCCATACAGTCCATAACCGGTAAATCTGGTTGTGGCAGGTAAGTGAAATTCTGGTTCGTAATCACAGATAACTTACCAACGCGCCGTCTGCCAGCAGAGCAGCAGGTAAAGTGAAGATTGCCTTGACCATTACCGAAGAGAGTAGTTGCTGACGAGTGTCCGAGGTGATGCTACACTGGATTTCCCCCCCGAACAGTTCTACCCATGCCACTACCCAATGCTATACACTCTCCAAATGAGTTTTTTGGCACAAGAAGGGAAAGAATAATGCTCACACCAGTTGTCAGAATAAAAGTGAGGATGCTCAATATCAGGATTGGATGCAGAGTCAATGCGGAGGTTCTCTGTTGTAAGCAGCACATCGTTTTATGACGATGCCAGGTTAGCGCGATGGAGAGACCAAATAACAGCAAGAATATCCCATAGAAGAAGCTCTCCACAGGAAAACTTGCGAGCCTAACCGCAGGGAGCAGTGGTGAGTTAGATAAAGTCATGGCTCCGCTACAAGGTCCAGAGGCGCGGTGACGAAGTATTGAGGAATTTGAGTTGAGAGGGTAGTCTTATGGAGTCGTAGACATGCTCATTCAGCCTAACAAGAGACTCGTGGTATCATATATCAAAGATGAAGTCGAATGCTATGAGACAGTCGGAATGTAAATGTCATCAGATTGAGATTGCTGTTGCAGTTTGTATAAATAGTGGGCGGTGATCTGGAATTGATAGTGATGTGGGTGCGGAGAAAGGTTTAACGTGAATCGTTTCTTCAATAATAGTACAGCTGAGGTCAGCGAAATCCTTCAAAAGTGGTCCGCATAAGAATTGGTTAGATTGTGTAGTGCATAACATGCCGAACAAGCTGCGGGTGAGCAGATGGGGCAGATATCAAAACTATGCCTCATTGCCCCAGTCCATAATTGTTGCAGTGGACGTCGGATACTTCATTGGAGGATTACAAAATGGTGAGGACATGGTCGTGATTTTCGTTCTCTACCTTTCTTGCCGTTCACTGTCGCCGGCGGCGGATCCCCTCGTTCCCGCCCTGCACCCTCCATATTTGAAACCATTCACATTCATATCCCCTCCCGAACCATCTACAATGATTAAATACGAATCTATCGGCAACTCTTCCAGTTCCCTTATACCATCAGCACTGGCGTTTACGCAGGCTATGGCGGACGGAAGAAATGGGCAGAGGATAGATCAACACTACCCTCGGCGACCTGCCCACCTATAGCCGAGGTCGACTGGGGCATCTCGAAGAAATCGCCAACCCGCTGTTCCTGAACGCAAAAATATCATTTTCCCCGCCCGGAACACCTTCTCCATGGACGCCGCCGATGGCAATGGCTGTGCTGCACCAGATCAGGCGGAGTGCATCGAGTCAGTAGGAGAATATGGGTTGAGACCACACCCAAAGAAAGCTTGCTACTTGCCAGCTCCAAGACGCGCCAGATGATGCAGAGCCACAGATAAACATCACATTAACAGGAGTATAGACGACAGATGATGATGTTCTAAGTAGTCTTCTTTCCAGCCCACTTGGCCTTGAGGGTAACCCAGCGACCGAGGGCATCACAGAGGGGGTTGAGGCCTAAATGCGTGAGTGAGCAATAATACAAAGGAAACGACGAGGGGGCGGACCTCGAAAAGCATACATGGGGATGGTCTGTCTCCAAGGCCACGAGATGAGACCGATACCACCCTTTTCGACCCCATCAACCATGGCATTGGCCATACCTTGAGCGGATTGAAATTCGAAGGCTGGAAGGGTACTACCTTGAGAGCGCATCATGTCGGTCTGTCGGGTGCGGATGAAACCAGGAGCCACAATGACGACGTCAACGCCAAAGGGGGAGGCGAGGCAGCGCAAGTCGGTAGCAAAAGTATTGATGAAGGCCTTGGTGGACGCGTACGTGATCATGTTGGCGGGAGAGTAAAATCCGGCGATGGAGCCTACAATGCACTGCGGGAAAAAAAAAAAGTAAGAATGTGTCTGTCTGTAGTCGGAACGAAACGTGCAATTTTTCCGAACGAGCGTTGCTTCATGCGTTCGAATGAGGCCAGGACCGCAGCGACGGTGCCACTGATGTTGACGTTGATCATATCTTCGGTGACGTCGAGACCGAAAGGCATTTTTGGGTCCAAGTGGTTCGAAATGCCACTGACCGCATAGAGGTGAGTGATAGGACCAAAGGTGGCGTCGTATTCGCGGATGGCCTTGCCAATAGTTTTGGGGGACTTTTTGAGATCGAGGTCCTGAACCTCGATGGTGGCAGGGGTAGAACCTAGGGAGGCAACAGCCTTGCGGAGCTTTTCAATGTCGCTGGATGCGGCGATGACGGTGGTGTCCGGTAGCATTGAATACTTTTTCATGACCTCGAAACCAATGCCGCTGGAGGCGCCGATGATGAGGACAGTCCTGCGTGTCGGCTGGGGACGGTGGAAGAGGCTAGTGGGGAGACATAACCTGAGGAAGGAGAGGGGGAGGAAGACGGAAGCAGTTAAGGTAAGAGACGAGAGGGAGGTAACGATGGTGGCGAGGGAAATGAGGATGTTCTGGGTGGTGTATGTGAGAGGTGGGATGTTTCTGAGAAAGACGGAAGACATGGTTGGGCTGGCGACCAACAACGAACCGCGTCCTTAATACACCCAAGCTCCAAGAATGACGCACGCACCAGAGCGGATGTAGGTCTGAGTCAGTTGTACAAGATCTTTGGCCTGAAGACACGATCCACTGCATCCGCAACCCTAAACTGCCACGTGAGTTTGTACAAGCAATGTCATTAATTGAATGCCGCACCTCCCCTTCCTTCGCCTTCGCACCCAACGACAGTCCCGACTTCTGGTCGTCGTCCATGCTCATGATGTCATTCATTATCTTTACGATGGCAACTGCATGGAGCACAAGCAGGTGTAAGTACTGCGGGGTTTGTGACCTTCCTTATTGGGCTACTATCCAAACCCAGCCTCAAGATTAACCAGTTGTCAGAAGCGGTTGTCAAATATGGGTACTACACAACTCCTTTCCGAAGAGAGATGACGTGTCGAGATGAGAGCGGCCTGCGAGTAGCAGGTGAGGGCTACACATCCGAGAGGTCAAACATGTCTAGGATGCTAAAGGTTGAGACAGAGCACCCAACATGGAAAAACAGGGAGAAAAGGAGATCGGGTAAACAATGAAGGATATATTCCAACTAGAGACCGCATGAAAGGTACCCAAAAGATGGACAGAAAACCTAATCTTCCTTTTTAGAGCCGGCGCGTTTCTCGGCCTCGGCGATGGATGCAGCGTCAGTCTTGGGACCAGGTGCAGCTGGACAAATCATGAATATGAATCAATGGCAACCCGGTATGGCATGACGTACCGCCCATGAGACTAGGAGCGGTGAAAGGACGCTTGAGGTCGCCAGTAGCAGGCTTGCCGAGCAGGTGGATCGCGACGGGCTTGGCGTCAAATAGGCCTTTAATGCCCATGAGCGCCTGAACAAAGAGCGGCTGGGTAAACTTGAAGTATCCGTGCATGACGGCCATCATGGCAATCCCAAAGTACGCAGAACGAAGCTAGAAGGGGGGTGAGTCGAGGAAGCGGCATAGCAGGAGGAAACGGACAAGCTTGGAGACTTCGGCAAGGTCGTAGTCGCGAACAGTGGTGGTGACAAGTTTGCCCGGTTCCTGTGTCTTGGGGGATGTGAGCTAGAAACACGATCCAGGAGGAGGTTTGCGTACCATTGGGTTTGGAGCCTCAACTAGAAAAGAATGAGCATACCAAAAAAAAAAATGATAAAGGACGCACCATATTTGAGGACGGTCTGGTCGTTTTTGCGTTTAACCTGGCGAGAAGGATGAGGCAAGGGACGGGTTAGAATGCGAGGGTGTGCTCACGGTGAGAGAAACGAAGTAGTAGGTGGCAAGGATGATGAGCTGGGTAGTTACATAGCCGATCCTGACATAGTTGAGGATGACGGGATCGTCAAAGGCGATCTTGCGGGCAACTACGAAATTAGGAAGTGAGATGACCATAAAAGGAGGACTTACGCTGCATGGCGACGAGAGAAACGACGAGGTTCTGGACAGCGGGATTCATGGTTGCAGGTGCTCTAAGGAGAGCCTAGAAAGGAGAAGAAAAGAAGCGTTGACGTAGCATTTTTCCTGTATTTGCTCCTGTTTGGCAACAGCCTGGCGTGACGTCACAAAATAAATACGCTTGTCCTCCTTTACATCCTCAGCTATGGCCGAGTCCGTCTCTCTCTCTCGTCCTGCCTCTCTCTCCCGCACAAGCAGGAATGGGTCCACAAAGTCTCGCTCTCTCATCAAGAAAAACATCGAGATGCAGGATCTCAACCCTGCAGACCTCCTCATCGAGCGCTTCACCGCCTGGAAGATCATTGTCAAGCAGCTTGTGTCCTACTTTGAGGGCGTCGCAGACATCGAGAACAATACTGCACGCGAGATGACCAAACTCGCCGGCGTTATCCAGGTCCCATTTCGCTCGGGCAACCAGTTCCTTGGAGAAGGCGGTCTACAGGCATGCCCCCCCTGTTTCTATCTTTCTATCTTCCGTCGATATCTTATGCTCCCTCAGGACGTGTTCTACGGTATCCGCGACAAGACCAGACAGATCGCAGACTCGCACGCAGATCTTGGTCGCACCATCGACAGCTCCATCGTCCAGCATCTCCAGAAGCTGCTTGTCGAAGTCAAAGCACATCTCAAGGTACGCTTGTCCAGCTATTCCTTAGTCGTTACTAATCCCCTTGTAGAATGTCCAAAATGACACCGCTAAACTAGCCGCAAATGTCGCTAGGGAGCGAGAGATTTCCACAAGGCTAATAGGAGAACTCGCCAATGATATCTCTGCGTTCAGAAACACTCCTATGAGTATCAACGCCAAGACCGACCCGTATGTTTCACTCACCCGTTCTCCTTTCCACCCTGACACCTTCCCCAGGTACATCGCCAACCAGGCCGTCGCTCATCAGCTTCAGAAACAGGTCCTCGAGGAGAATCTTCTTCAAAAGTCCATTATCATGATGCAGCAGAACAGCGCTCACTTTGAAGAGGGTATCGTCCGCGCCATTCAATCTGCTTGGCAGACTTTCGACGAGTGGCAATCTCGAGCCTCTGCTTCTAACCAAGAGATTTATCGTTCTCTCTCTGCTCATCTCGCTTCCCTCCCTGCAGATAGGGAATGGATCTCTTTCGCCGCTCGCTCCGACCACCTCCTCGACCCTGAGACTCCTCTTCGAGATCCTGCCTATATCAACTACCCTTGCAAGGACGATCCAAGTGTTATCCCGCTGCACACCGGTCGCCTCGAGCGAAAACGCAGATTCACCCGTTCCTATGACGAATCATACTTTGTTCTCACCCCGGCCGGCTTCCTCCATGCTTTCAATTCTTCCGATCCTTCTCACCCCTCCGGACACGGTCTCACTCCAACGTTCTCCCTCTTCCTTCCTGTCTGTACTCTCGGTCCGCCTTCCGCTCCTGGCTCGAAGAGTCACAAGTTCCACATCGAGGGGAGGAAGGACGGAACCGGTACCACCAAGTCTGGTAGTCTTCGTGGCCTCCTCGGCGGTGATAACTCTATGGCCTGGAGCTTCCGCGCTCGGAGTAAAGAGGAAATGATGGAATGGTGGAACGACATTCGCATGTTATGCGCCCGTTATCTCATTGCTAGCGAACAGATTGAACGTAATGGTCCCGTTGAAGCTGCTGTTCGCGCTGCCGGTTACCAAAGTGAGGAGGAAGAAGGAGAATTCGACGGCAGCAGCGTTGAGGAAGAGGTGGATGAGGGTTATCATGAGGCTGTTGAAGCACCGGCACCGCTAGAATATTCTTATGAAAAGGGTTACCAAGGCGCCGAATTGGGTCCTCATGGTTATGCGGTAAAGCCATGACACGTCGTCTATATTTCGCCTTCTCACCTTTCGCAGGTTGAAAAGAAACTTGATCCGGGTTACGACACAAATGGTATCCACAATCGCACCATTCGACAACAAGAGAAAGCACCTGAAGGCCAGGCTCCCTATACCTACTACGAGGAGCGTGCCGAGGTGCAAGGTGACGGCGCTGTCATTGATCAAGACGCGGGCCCGACCGTACCTCAATCTACGGGGGCAGCATACAATACATCGACGCGCGCGCCCAAGGTAAATTATATCCGAGGTACAGGCTATATTCCAGAGGGACTCGGACGTGGCGACGGTTATGTCGGCCACGAAGTTCACGATTCTCGACATGTCCAACAGACTGCTGGTAGTCCACAAATCCCGATTGCCAGTCTCCCACAGACCAATGACGCACCCCAAACCGCTTCACCTAGCCCTCAACCTGGCATCCAGCGTGCCACAAGTCCCCGCGCAGCCACTACAAGTTCCATACAAGGCCTGCAGTCTCCTCGCCAAGGCGCTCTGAGCCCTCAGGGCGTCTCCCCAAGTTCACGCCATGGCTCACTTAGTCCCCACCCGGCTCCGCTGAGCCCCCGTGAAGCAACTTCCAGCCCCGTTCTTGTCGCTGGGACAACTGCATCTTCATATGCTTCCCCCACTCCTCGTACCGCTACTTACGGGTACCGCGCCCCCGTCCACATTGATGACGGTGGACCTGCGCCCGTCGAAGTTTCTTACAGTCAGGAGCAATAAAAACTTCTTTTCTCAACCCATCCGTTCCCCTGGTCACTCCAGCTCTCCTCCTCTTTATCATCTTCGTGTTCCCAGAAAGTACGTGTGTCACTAACCTCGAGGTCTAGTCTGGTCTGGAGGGTTACGGACGTATTATCATTCTTGACCTAACCTCAAATAGTCATATCGTCCACCCCTTTATTATTACCTTTATACTTGTACCGTACTCCCATTAGCTTGTACTTATAACATGATTAATTACTTCATGAAGGACCACATTGTAGCTCCATCTCCATCCGTTCAAGCAAAACGGAGCGTCAGGTGCTTTTTTGACTCCGGTCATTGAGTATTGGGCTTCGAGAGTGGAACGTGGTGACCCTAATTTGCCGCTTTCGAGACCCGGGAGTCTATAACAATAAGGTCATCGGATATCAGAGCCCTGGGATGAGCCTGATAGGAAGAGAAGCACACAAAAATCTGCCAGAAGCGGGAAGCAACAGGCGGATGGCTGGTTGTGGGTATCGAATATAAATACGAGTATACTTGCTATGACGTTTAGGACTTCCTAGAGGCATGGCTAGAAGGATGAGAAAGCATGTGGTCACAACGAAGACGCTGAGGAGCAGAAGGACGAGGCCTCGTGGCATCACACACCGGCGGTACTACAACTCGCGTCAGCACTTCGGGATGCTCATGTCGTACGATTGCCAGAGAACAATGAAACGCACTCCCAGCAGGAAGTGAATATACCATGAATAGGCAAGATAATGAACCATGCGTACATGACTCCGACGTCAATAGTCGCCGGTATGAAGTTCGGAGACCTGAGTGGTGCGCTTGTTAGTTTTGCCGGGTCTATGAGTTCCAGCAGCGGAGCCTGGCTCAAAGGAGTAGACAGCGGAGATAACTGAGCGACTGCTCGAGGCGCCCAGTTAGAAACACGGGCGCAATCGGTCTCGTCGGCCTCATGATTCCAAGCTGTTCACGGGAACACTACAGGCGGCTACTCTAGCGGATTCTTAGGAATGCTCACAAAGCCACCCAAGTGGCGTAGTACGGTAGAGCCATCAATCCGAGGTATCATTCGGCATTGGCGGCGATGAAGAAAATGCAATTTTCCGCTAGAGGAAAATTAAATCGGCCGGACTCGCCGTCACTCTCGCACCTGTTTCTGCTCCGCTGAATACCGTCGGTACTATTGTTCCCTAATAATGGCAGGCAACGCGCAGAACGTCGAAAGCAGAATTATGACTCGGAGTCACAGATTTGATTCATTGCCATCGGGATCGCTCTGGCCACGCTGTCCGGAGTGAGGATGCGCCTCACAACGTTTATATTATCCCTTTGACAATAAAGAAGTATTCATTCCAAATGAGAGGTGGAATGCAATCCCACCAATACAGCGAGTCGGTTTTCGTGAGAAACCCGACGCGCTGTCTGTGTTTTCACTTGACAGCGCTCCCTCCACAGCTTCCAATACCTTGGATCTTTACAGTACCGCCGATGTCCCGTCCGAGTCATATTCTTTCGCCGCCGCTACTCAGCGCGAACCCTGCCAGTACGTACCTCTAAGTTCTTCCCGAGTGGCCAGGTGGCGGCATTGACGCCGCTAAATATACGCGAAGTATCCTCAGCTCTGGCCCAGATGCCCAGATACGCATGGAGGCAATAAATGGGCAACAAGATTAACATTGGAAGCAGTGTCCCGCCCACTTAGTTCAGGTTCAACTTCTGTACAAAACCACGCAGAACCCCAAAAAATGAGTGCTTAAGATCACGAGGTGTAGATATCTAACCGCCACTTTCGAGATTTTGGTTTTGATACTTGACTATGCCCTTTGCCCAGCGGAGAAGGCTCGCTCTCAATTTGTAGGCACTCGCCGGTGATCCCCACCGGGGACCGTGATATCAACGCCAGAGACAATAACAATAAGGACGAAGATTTATTATTCATTGAGACGTTCGAGTAAGATAACGGCCGGCCAGTTTGTTCCACCGGTGCCTACGCCCATCTCGGGATTTGTGATCTGCAAAGTAAGATGGGTGGGAGTCGCGATTCACAAATATGGCTCATGGGGTGTGGTCCCGAGCGTGGTATCGCGCTCCGAATGAGTGCCAAGCAGCGGTTATGAGCGCAGGTTTAGGGGCTGCACGACTTACGCCACAGTGGACGATCCTGAGGCAACGCCTATAGGAGACGGGATTAGTGAGAAATGCAGATGCAAGTTGATTTTTAATACCGAGACTGATGACCCGGCAAAATTCAGGGGGTCTTGGGTGTCTCTGAGTGACAGGTCGTCAAATGGTAAGAGAAGATAAGAGACAATCTGTCGGCTTCCAAGGTGCCCAACATTCCAAAATGCAGGGAAGCGCGAAGAGAGGTTCTAGCAAGCCTAACATCCATCATCGCCTAAGACTCAGAATTGTCTCGGGCATTCTTGTCTTAGAAGTGCCTCGTAGCATCAGTCCATTAACAGTGTCCCAATATGAACGCCATTGCGACATTTCAATACCGCCGAGTTACTAGTAGGCTCGAAAGACTCGCGTGACTCAGAAATAGCTGGGGTCTTAGGGAGGATTTCCATGGAGACAAGACGCGTAGTGTGCTTTGCAACCTCATATGTCAAGTGGAATTTTGGTCCTCATGATGTACGTACCGCACCGTATAACGGCCTGCCTGAATACCATTTCGAATATGTAGGCTAACATGATACGATATCCTTCCATTGTTCTTTTCGACCACTCACTAACCTGCTGCGAATGTATACCAATTTGAACCCTGAAACGCACCGTTCTAGGCGGTAACTCTCCTATTGGGGACTTGCGGCTGCGATATTCTACGATTTCAGTTGAGTAAACGAGCCAAAGGTCGATCTGTTGACTCAAGACCTAACAATACCGCATTTCTCCCGCCCTTTAATGCTCGTAGTTCCTTTTGGAAATGCGCATAATAACTTTCGCGTCGTGCTGGACAAAGCTGTGTTCATTTGACCGAAGCAACTGAGCCGATGGTTCGGCAGGCAGTTGCCCAATGGCGGACACACAGCTGCTGAACACACGACCCCGCCGATTATGCTTTCAAGTTGCTCCATCCATTTAAGACTTCCCCAATCTCACCAAGTAGGAGTGCAAAAAAGCAGCCCTTTACTTGATGAATAGAACAGGACCACAAGCCCTCGTAAAGGGTCTTGATCTGTACTTCTGCTATGTATCCCGAAAGAGCCAACTCAAGAGTTGAATCCGCCCTGGCAGCCGAGAGCATGGAACACCACACCTTGAAATAGTATTATATCGATGGAGTAAACCTTCTTTTTAGAGGGATTGATCTACCAACAATCTTGTAATGATAACAAATCGTTGCAGAGAACGGTTCTATTATTTTGTTCTGTTCTATTTTCCTTGCCCTCTCAGTATTCATTACTTTAGCGGACGGTAATCATGGTAGTAAACACATGCGGCGCACCAGTGTCGACTTAATCTCCCGAGGTTGTGGGTCAAACGGGATCAATTATTATGAAAGAACTGTTCGTTATCCCATCTCTGGATGGTACGTGGCTCACAAGTCCTGTTTTGGAAAAGAACCTTGATCTCTGGGTCCCTCATCTCTTTGCTTTTCCCATATTACTCGATGCCGTCATGATCGCCCTATCACATGAGGCTCTGGAGCCCATTCCAGAAGGGCGTTTCGTGTAGCTGAGAAAGGGATGTTGTACTCTTAGATCAGCTATTGATGAGTTAGTAGAATGAAGTATTGATGGTCTGCGACTGGCACTACATCGTCCCGGCGTCCACTTTGTGGCGGAGCCGTGGCTGAATAGAGAGTGAATAAGGCCCCAGACCTTTTTCATAACGTTACCGCAATAACAGAGCCCCTACATTGATGGTTTGCCTTCGGGTTCATACAAAGGCAAGATCATTCACCGCTGCGGTAGCGCAGTGGTTAACGTCAGTCCATCCGCTAACAGCTATAGCTGCATTTTCCGGCACTAACTTGACTTTGGTATGAGTTCAACCAGTGCCAACTAAGTACATGGCATTTCATTCATAACGTAGAATGCGAGCCAGGAAGAACGGTTGACAACGCTACCATTGCCAACGCATAAAGAATTCGGATCCTTGTTGTGGCACTTATTGACCAACTACTTCCATTATCTGGATACGTACCCTGCCGTTAGGGTAAGATTCAAGGTGATAGCGGAGGCACCATCTGAAGACAATGAAATTCGGTTCCACGGCGCACTGCGGCTCCGAACCGCACAACCGTTGAGCGGGGACCTGACAGGACGAACCAAGATATGAGCGTTACTTGTGGAGCGTTGACACACAAAGAATATTTTGTAGTCTGCAACTGTTTTTGTGAACAAGGAGTATCAAAAGCGTATCCCGAGAATTCAACCAGTGTCTCACTACCCTGGTTCTTGCAAGGCGTCCCCGCTTGCTGATCGAGAAGGTTACAGGAAGGGATCTAATTGAATCGGTCGTGAGGGGTATTTGAGAGTCGATGCACCCATTCACCTTCTATTGGGCTAATTATCGATGAAATACTCACTAATGTAAGAATGATAGCGAAGGGATAAATACAAAACATGAAAACGTCACCTCAACCCGTCAGAACGTTCTGAGACCCCCGAATAAATAGCAGTCCGAGGACGGGAGAGGCCAGAGTTCTTGGATATATGGCGATATCTCATGTGATCAGGGTTCAGAGAACTCACGACAAAGAACTGATTTATTTGATTGATTTTTTCAGTGTACGAAGTATTTCAAGGCGCGAGGAGAAAGCTGGACTGGCCTCTTGCACGTTGCTACGAAGGCGTTGTCCAAGATGAGAAACTCTTGTAGTTGAATATAGAAAGCAGAAGATAACTTGAACCGGCTAAGGCCGGGGTGCCGGTGTGACGGCAATTCCTTCCTGATGGAGAATCGGTGAGACTGGGAATTCTGTTGAGAACGGCGAACGTGTAGTCGTGAGCAGATTGCAGCAAGAATAGATGTAAATTCCCTGCAAATATTCTAGCTGGGCGCTGAGCTGATGACACCAGCAGAGAAACTGCAGGGTTTCCGAGGATATTGGAACCAAGTCAACGAAACTCTCTGGTCCATAGGGTTCTGTGGACAGTGAGTACGTAGTGGAGAAACGGTCCGATAAGATTAGGAAAGACAACACGCACCTTATCGGTCACAGGGTTGCACAAGATGGCATCGAGCGCGGTGTTCGTGACAAGTCACTCCACATTAAATCAGACTTCTAGCTTTGAAGTCAAGTTTTGGGGGTGTGGTGATGGGTAAAGTAGATGATTCATGTCTGTAACGGTTTGTGCCGCGCCGCAGGCTGGGGTGACGACTGGTGACGAGAGAGCTCAGGAGGTGCGCGAATCTGTTGGTGGGCAGGTCAGGTGAAAGGGATCGAACGACGGTTTCCAATTTGGGACAGATCTCCTCCCGATCAGGGCTCGATGGTTGTGAGTATTATTCGGTCGTATTGGATGAGTAGAAGGTCCCCCTACCCTTTTTGGTCACAGGCTCACCTCGTGTTTATAGACAGAGCTGCCGTTTCTACCAAGATTCTGGTCCTTGTTTTCCCCTTCCCCCACCAAACGCCCAGCGTTCGTCATTCTCCACTCTCCTGCTCATCCCATCCGCGATACCTTTTCCCTTCCTTACGCCTCGAAGAGAGTATAGCCATCCCTGTCATGCCTGCGGAAAGAACGAGAGGATCGAGAAGGATGGAATCCGACGGTGAGATAAGATGTGAAGAATCAAACACGGGTTGATCGACTCACAGCCGGGCAATCACAGGTCAGCGTTTGGTGTGGACCATGCCCGTCGAGCCCACAGATTCGTCTGGCGTCTCTTTTACAACCAACATTACTCCAGTCACATTCAATGATGGCCCTCCTCCCCTTGTGGATCCCCCCGCAACCGAAACTATCTTGTTCCCCCCTTCCGAGGATGCACCCCCCGCGTCTCGTCGTCCGACCCATTCAAAGAAGAAACCGGAGAACCATATTCCTCGTCCTCCTAATGCTTTCATTCTGTTCCGCTCATCTTTCATCAAGAGCCAGCACGTTTCGACTGAGGTTGAGACCAATCACTCGACCCTTTCCAAGATTATTGGGTTGACCTGGCAGAATCTCCCGGAAAAGGAACGCCAGGTCTGGCACGCAAAGGCTAAAGCAGCTCTCGAGGAGCATAAGCGCAAGTTCCCCCAGTATGCATTCAGACCAACACAGAGCAAAAAGGGTGGGACGCCGGAGAAACGGAAGGTGCGAGAGGTAGAGCCAAAGGACATGAAGCGTTGCGCCAAGATAGCAGAGCTTCTAGCCGCTGGGTTGAAAGGGCAGGAGCTGGACGCAGCGATGGCGGAGTTTGACAAGCATCATGTTCCCGAGGTCGTTACGCGCTTTGAGGCGCCTATCACTGCCAAAACGTATCGCCGCTCATCTTCCGCCCCCATCCCCGACACCGAAAATTCGAAATATAACCAATCCTTCTTCTCCACCGTTACAAGCATGAAGAAAATGCGTGCCTCGAGCACTCGTCCAACCCGCTGCTCGTCGCCAGAGGTCGCGGCCAACAACACGGATCGTATGCCGTTAAAGCAGGAGCCATCTTTCGTAAGTCCGCAATATCCCCATCTCGGGGCTTCTCGGCTCACGCTTTCCCTAGGATTTCAGCTCTTTCTCTTTCGATAAGACGACTTCCCCACTGCCATCCTTCAGTTGCGATCCGCTTGCCGATGTTGTCCCACCTTCACCCGTCGATTCGGTCACCTCAGGCCAAGACATGTACCCAATGCCTCTGAACATTGGTACTTCATCTTTCCTCGATGAGTGGACCCAGTGCACGACACCCATCACGCCCGGAACCCCTGGAACCCCCGACTTTCTAGAGAGTCCGTCACCTCCTCCATCTTTCCCAGGGTCATTCGGAGCATACCCTGCATCATTGGAGAAGACCCTACCTGATTTCTCGGCGACGTTCCCAACGTATCAACAGTACGGCCTCGAAATGGGCCTTCATGGAGAATCTTACCTCACCAATCCAGCCGACTTTGTCGCTTTCCCTCAACACCCCGACACTTCGCTTGGCCAGATCGATATAGACTTTTCTGCTTTCATAAACACTACTCTCCAGCCCTACCCGCTTTAATTATCTGATGTAGGTGAGCGAATACCTACTTTGTTCTGATTGTTTATGCTGTATCATATTGTGTTCCGATTTTTGTTTTGCCATTTGTATCATATTGCCGTTCCACCTCGCGCCCACACTCCTTTATTGTTTCTCTTTCTCTGGTCTCTTTCTCTGCCGTGCTCTCTATCTCCCTACTACTATGCCGACTCTGGGAGTCATAGCTTAGGGTCTCCCTGACTGTTATTTAATGCTGATATTTCCCCCCCTCATTGATTATTTTTATGCTGATTACAACCTGTACATAAGTAGCGTTGTTTGTAGGCTTTTGTTCACGAATAAATCAATATATCGTGACGATATTTCACGATATTTTCTCACCGCATTTTCTATTGTTGGATAATACGGAGCGTATTCCTCACCGGTTTTCGCCCCCCCTTGACATGATCAAAGAAATTCTGACCGAATTGATGGCTGATAGATAACACGCGTACCTTTTACCCCACGCCGCTATTTCGAAGATGACTATCGAGGTCACATGGGACGATGATGAACGAACATGGGATAGTGCATTAAGCTATCCCAACGCGGCTATCCATCTGCGCACTTTGCGAGACCTCTACTGACAGAAAAAGGCAATCAGCGCATTCGAAACAGTATCCGGATGAGGCTTAGGCAACGGGACTCCAGAAGAAGATTTCCTTAGTGCGAATGCTATAACCGAAGTGGTTGTTGTGATGATTCTGACGTTTGCATCAGTTGAGCAGTCCCGTTGTCCTTATCTAAGTCTGGTGCAAGGTCCTTTGACTGCTGTGACGTCCCTTTCATTTACGAACTTAGATGTATACAAACCTGGGTGTGTAGAAAAAGCGTTGGACACTGGTGGCTCGATATGAGCTGTCATTCTAGTCGTGGTGGAAAAGAAGTCTGTTACACCATGACCTCGTTTGGAGAATACATGGAGCAGCTTAGTCGTAGAGGTTGTCGGGCAGTGAGAAGAATGAACTCTATTCCAAAACAAGATGATGTTGTTGGAAACTTGACGGACACATACCTGACGACGGTGATTAGCAAGCTTAGGTGAGATCGGTACTCTTACATGTCGTTAGCAGGCTCGATTGCAGGCAAACTAGGTTTGATGTTTTCTCCTAACTGCGGTAACCTGCGGTCGCCCTGTAAGGATGCGGAGTCGATGTGAAAGAGTGGGGGGTTCTTGGCAGAACGTGCTTGGGGAAGCGGTCCGCCGTGAAGGTAGAGGCCGAAGTTCACGTGGGCGTTTTAGTCTTGTGCTCAACATCCATTCGCGTACAACACCCTCCTGCTGGCCATATCGTCTGTCATCCCGCATCATTCGTCTGGCTGAATTGTGGCCGCACTACGAAGACCTCTTCTTCAGTACTCAGCACATGCTACGACTATGCCAACAACTGCAGACCATACATACCTAAGTCATCCGATGATGATACCTACGTGCTAGCTAACACTCACCTCTTGATTCGGGGACCAGTAATGATCTTATCTCGTAAGCATAGATCTGGACTTTTGAATGATATGACTAACAAGTAACCCACGCTGACGCCTGTTCGGGCACGTCCAAAGCGCTGCCGATGTATTTCATTTCTTCGAAGAAATCGGTGTTCTGTATTTTTCTTATCCTGACTCAACGATCATCCGAATAGTATACTGCTTACACTCCGGAGGGCTGGAGATACGTTTCCTCCGGTGAGTGGCGGATTCATCGTGACTCTTGCGCTACACCACGTTCAAAGTTCACGGACTTACTTCGACCCGGAACGTTTCGGTTGCTGGTGCCCGTATCTTCACGCGCTGGGACGTCGTAACAGTTGATCTGCGCCAGTCCAAGCTATGTGATGAGCCCCCCTCTCTGGATGCGTATACGTGTATACTATCCCCAAGTATCTTGTATACCTTCGTTTTTTATTCTGCTATGACATGTCCTTGGCCCCCGGGAGCACCAGATGGCACCAAACGATCAGCATATGGGACTATCACCTCCCTCGTGTTAAATTCTTCCGCTCGTGATGGAGCCAGCCTGCTGACCACTGAGTTATGACACCTCCTTACTGGCTGAATTTCCGAGGTGCGTGCTTATCTAGTTCCGCCTGCGAATGGCTTGTCTGTGGGCTTGGCAATCATAGGTCCTGAGGTCCCTTAGAGCGAAGGAAGCAGTGCGCGTGATGATATGGGCTGTCTTTGTAATTCAACAAATCTCGACACCTCCTTCCTTTGAAACGCGGCCTTAGACAGTACGCTCTCCGGAGCTAGGTTCGTACCGTAGGTTGCACTTGGAGTCGTGCGGACGATCTTCTGAGCAATGCGGTCACAACTTTCATGCGATAGAAGATACGAGTGTTTTCCCTGGGTGCACACATGTTGTCAGTTTCTTTTGGACGATATCGGATGGAGGGGACACTATAAGAAGGGAGTGTGTTCGACCCTATACCCAGGCATAGTTACCAGGTTAGTTGAAATGGTTGCCTTCGCTGCGAGGTTCCTCTCCATAGTCTGCTTATCACTGGTATTTGCCACAAGTACTGGTGCAAACCCCACACCACTGTATCCCCGGCATGCTACCCATCGAACTCGCCACATCGGCCGTGACTTGAAGCTCGAGGTCTATCATCCCCCGACGACATACGAGGTTTGTCGCGTTGCTAAACCGCTTCTATCTTGCTCTAATTCACCCGGAAGACATTCGGTGAAGGCCTTGCACAAAGCGCCTCAGAGAATATGCGCGGTCGCCCCCTCTCCGACAGGGCTCGTGCCTTTGTGCAATCCAAGCTCAACATCAACGCTGAAAACGTTTCATACAAGAGCGGTTACACCTCCGAGGCTGGCGAATTTGCCTATCTCAAGCAATATCATGTAAGGCCTCAACCGTCACCATCTTACATATATTTTCTAAAAATTCGTAGGAGGGGGTCCCTTTCATCAACGCTGTCGCCAACATAGCCTGGAAGGATGACAAAGTTGTTTCCTTTGGCTCATCTTTCATCACTCCTAGTATGTGGTTTTCCGAAATGATCCAGATGTTTGTAAACAGTCCATGATCAGAGAAAATCGCGAAATCATCTCCAAGCATCGCTGTTGAAACCGTCATTCCTAAAGTCGAAGAGGCTCTTGATGGTAAATACAACGGGCACCCTACAACTGTTGAGTACCTCGCCCGCGACGACGGAATAGTGTCGCTCGTTCACGTCATCCAGATCCAGAATGAGGAGGTCAATTCCTGGTACGAAGCATATGTAGACGCGCATACTGGTGGGCTCGTTTCGCTCACCGATTTCGTCGCGGAGGCAACTGTGAGTCGCCTTAATCCCTGAGATTCTCATACTTGACGCGTTCCTTCGTCCAGTACAATGTTGTTCCGATCGGAAAGAAATCTATTCCTGAAGGAATTGCGAAGCTGACAGATCCTGCTGATCTATTGGCTTCTCCATACGGCTGGCACAGTACTTCAACAACTAACTACACCACGACAACGTAAGAATTAGATCCTCCTTTGATCGTTCCGTCGCTCATACTGTTGCCTGGAAACAGTGGTAACAACGTCGTAGCATACAAATCTTCAACCAGCAACGTAGCCTCTGCCAGCTCGCCCGAACTCAACTTCAACTACGTTTACGACACAACGCAAGCGCCATCCGCAACCATCAATCTGAACGCCGCCCGCGTCAATGCTTTCTACGTCATCAATTCCATTCATGATCTTGCATATCGCTACGGCTTCACTGAGGCCGCCTACAACTTCCAGACCAACAACTTTGGGAAGGGCGGCTCTCAGAATGATCGTGTTCAAATCTCCGTCCAGGATTCTTCGGGTACCAACAACGCTAACTTCGCTACTCCACCTGAGTGAGCCATGATATATTAGGCAATCGACCTAACTACTGACGCTTTGGCGCCTAGCGGTCAACCGGGAACCTGTAGGATGTAAGTTCCGTTGCCTGGGTGTTGCAAGACAACCTGCTGACGAGACGCAGGTACATTTGGACGTACACAACAGTGAGAAGCACTACTACAAGCTCTCATTGGTGAATAACTAACTTTTGCCAGCCCAATCGCGATGGCTCCATGGAAAACGACATTCCAATCCACGAAATGACCCACGGAATTACCAACCGTATGACTGGAGGCGGAACTGGTCGCTGCTTGCAGACAAGAGAAGCTGGCGGCCTCGGCGAGGGCTGGTCCGATGCGCTCGCAAAGTAAGTTGATCGGTTAACTCCCAAGGACGCCCCTAAATGTTTCACTGGTAGCTGGAATGCGCAAAAGTCCGCAACTGCTAGCGACTTCGTTCTTGGAGACTACGTCACAAACAACCCAGCGGGTATCCGCACACATCCATACTCCACTTCAGCGTCAGTTGTACTCCCCTATCACGGATACCACAGGCTTATTTCTTCTAAAGAACGACGAACCCTTTGAGGTACTCCAGCCTCAAGTCCTTGACCGAAGTTCATAGTAGGTTATCTCACATTCTACCTGAGTCTAACCTCACCTCCAAATAAAGGGATCGGCGAGGTATGGGCTAATATCCTTCACAACGTCTACGCTGCCCTTGTCGCTCAACGCGGCTTTGACGCCAACGCACGAGCAAACCCTGCCAGCACTGCCGGAAACGCCGTCTATCTTCACCTCTTCATTGACGCCTTAGCGCTCCAGCCTTGCAATCCAACTTGTATGTATCACTAATGATCTTCAGCCGGTGCATTAACATATCTCCACTTTCACCAGTCGTCTCTGCCCGTGCCGCGTGGATTCAGGCTGATCAAAACCGATACGGTGGCGCCAACAAGTGCCTTCTTTGGAGAGCCTTTGCCAGCCGTGGCCTGGGCGTCAACGCGGCGAGCTACAACGATGACAGCTCCGTTCCTTCTGGATGTTGATCTGATTTCTTGACTTTTCTTGACTTTACCTTTATTATTCGTATCCTGTGTGTTCGGGCACAAGTCGAACTGCGTAAATGATGGAAATATCATAAGGTACGCGATTACAATGGAGACTAACGTGTGATCTCGCCATGACATATCGGGGTTATATTTTCCCCTTCTTTTCCAAAGCGACTTCACAAACCTTCAGAGCCGCAACGACAGCAAAAGAAATTACAGGGGTGATGCTGTACATGAACGCCAGTGTCCGTGCTACCATAAGCTTCTCCCGCTGCTTGACATTGACGACCTCCATAAGGGTGCTTAAGATCATCGCAGGTGGGCCAATCGGGATAAGGATCATGCACCACCATATTAACGGATCTTCGGGTAAAAGGTTTGTCCCCACTGCGAGGTAATATACGATGGGAATGCTAATTGTACTCCAAAGAACGAAACGAATAACGAAAATGGCCACAAGGGCCCTGATTGGGGGATTCAAGGATTCGCCTTCTAAGTCAATATGGAACGATTTTGATAGATTGGCACCAACGATGAAGCTGCAGAAGGGTATGAAAATCAACATCAATGACAAGGAGAAGACCATGACCTACACCTGAAGGACGGTGAACAGCTCTCCTATATTGCGCAGGCTTCCGGATACCCAAACGCTCAGGTATCCACCTTCCTGGGGTGGAGCAAAAAACAGACGATGCAATTGTGGTGAGAGGCCAATTATCATTGCAACTATGGCACCCCATGTCGTGGGGGTGAAGGCGAGCAATATGCGTTTAGTAAGGCACAATCTAGGAGAGGAATCTGACGGCTGATGGCTGGGGAGCAATGCAGTCGTCTCTGATGGTTTCACGGAATGATTCGTTGGGACGGGATTCCGTGGCGAGCTGAAGGAGTCTTCATCGAAGAGGTGAGGTCCGAGGGCGAACGTAGCGGTTTTGGCCACTAAACTATTAATTAGGAAGTAGCTTGTAGCTCGCTCGACTGCTCCATAGGGGTCACCGCCAGCGATCGAAGAGAGTATGCCAGTGCTGGCAAAGCTCTCCGTGAGTAGGATAGGAAGAGAGGTCGTGTTGTTGAATGTGACAGCTGCAACTGTCCAGCTAGGTAATCCCCACCATCGAACAATGAGCTTGCCCAAAACCATTGAGGTGAAGGTGTATATTATCGACCACACGAAGATGGGGACATAATCGGAGACATTTTCCGAACTAACGTTCTTGCCGATGCTCGCGATGAGGAGTGCAGGGAGGAATATGTTGGCGCAAAGTGTAGAGACATCCTTTATCGTGGTCCGGCCGATCATCCCCATATTGGCCGCGACGATGCCGTACGAGATCGTGAGAAGTACAGAGAGCGAGCCCTGAAACGCTCCTATGATAGCAACACCGAAGGCAGAGCTCATTACTTGACTGAGGGCATCCCGGGACTGAGGAGCCAGTACATATATCCCGAGACATGCATTGAAAAAAGCTTATCGGATGGCGTTATCTGAGCTGCGTGCTCGGACTATCGAATGACGTGCTTTGATGCATGCTGATTGATTGTATAATCATACTTTATGGTGTAACCATTTGAGGCGGGAGTAAGTGGAACTTTATACCTCCGAAACCGAGCTCCGTTCAATTTGACTGGAGCTGCGACCGAGGTCGGTAATCACCAGTCACGATAGTCAAGGTATTAAGGATCTCACAGGATAGTGGGGAAATCAGATCCTCATTTGTCCGAGTCTGGACTTTTCTTTTCATTTATTCCTCTTCTGATAGGAGTAAAAATATACGCGTCGGGCACGAAGGGTGTTCGTAATTTCTGAGGAGGAAACAAGCCATAGGACCTCGGGCGACGAGGTCGAAGTGGAACATGGTAGTTACACTTGCACAAGACCTCAGTCTACCTATACCAGATTCCCTCGAGTTACACCTAGAGATGGAACGGGTATCACGAGAAATGGAATAAGTTAAGCCAGTGTAATGAAGATGTAAAACTGAAGGGCGAGACGATGGCAATGATGAGATGGGAGCAATGAAAGACAATGTAGTTGAACGATGGATGGGAGAACCTGAGCAACGTAGACTCGCAGGGGGGAGTCCAGCATGACAAAACAAGAATTATGTCTGCTAAATATCCCCTCGCAGAGAACCTGTGTAATCACCCATAGTTGTATCCATAAAACAGATGAAAATCATAAGCGCAGGATGGGGTGTAAAAATCGCATGAACATACAAGTAGTAAACACGTCAATATGGCTACAAGGAGAAGACAATGAGAAACAACGGGGGCTACAGACATGTGCCAAAGCTACAAAGTGAGAGACACTATTATACGCAGGACTAAATCGGAAAAATAGGGGAACGTATTAAAGGACATCCGAAACTTCGTCCGGATATTTCTCCTTCAGGTCAACCAGGGCGTTTCTTGCCGCTATCTCAAAGGCCTTGTCTTTAGAAGTTCCTGTCCCCTCGTAAGGAACGTCCTTCACTGTTGGAATGGGGTGAGCCAGATGTCATTTTGATCATGATGAGCTCACCAAAAATTTGACATTTCCAGGTCGTAGCATGCTGGGGACCTTCGGACACGCAATCGCCTTTCTTCCAAGGCCAGCGTTGACGAGAGCAAAGTGTGTTAAGCTTGTGTCTGTAGGCTGTATACAACGTATTAGCAATGCCGCATACAAGGTGATAAATACGCACAGGAGTTCTGATCTGCCATGGAGAAAGTGTTGAATCCGGCGTACGCTGGAGTGAAGTGACAGATGTCTTCTCCCCTTGGACTTTATAGCGTTCATCTGAGAGTCGTTGGAAACTCATGGACTCAGTTACACCGTTCAAGGTGATTGGAATGGTTCAACAGAAAAGGCTCCTGTGCATCTCAATACCCTCCGGAGACGATCTCGGTCTATGATAACTGTGTAAAATGGAGGTGTTCTGTAACTGACTTTAAGGAGGGTGCGATAGAAACTCTGACGATATTCCTCCATTCGGATACGGGCAACGAAGATTTGATAGTATATCCGCTACAGGCGGTCTCGTACAGGGCATTATTGTAAATACTGCAAGACAGGATGGTCGTGAGGTTATCAAGGATGTGGGTGGAGCAAATGGCAACTCGGTCTGGAGCATTTGGGCGGCAACAGAAGAGATAAGCTATATGTACTCCCGAGCCGGTACTCTAGGTATCTTCGAGTCTGACTGTCTGTAGCAATTGTCAAGACATGCATTCATCAGATCACTGTCTAATTCTATACGTATGCGACTCCCTTGTTTTTTCATGATGTATTGTTCTCGTTGATGTGTTAATGTATGGAGATGTTCCCATCAGCCTGCGTCCTGTGTTAATCCTCATGATATCAAAACACTATTCCGGTGCGTTAGGCATGGAGAATAATGGAATGGCAACTAATATCACTCCTCAACGTTTTCCTGAAGGTCTTTATGGAGCGTCGGACTGCAAAAGGTGATAAGAGGTGATAATGAGGTGAGGATAAGCCGTGTGCGTTTCATTGTATCTCAAACAGCCACCGTACAAGCGGTGGGAGAACGTGATTCGCCGCGGTTCATCTTCCTCGAACATCTCAAGGTGGGAGAACGCCACTTCCGTGATGACGAGCGACCGCAGTAAATTTTCTTTCTCCTTCGTCGTCTTAGCGTCACGCAGGGCGTAAATGTCCCGATGAGCCAAATACTTGTTGGGTGCTTCATGTTTTCTTCGGGAAACCTGCGAGGGCACACAAAGAGGGATGTGTATCGCTCTGGAAATTAGCTTGTTGGGTAATCGGCCTCCTCGGAATAAGCGCACAATGGCCTCGAACTCCAGTTCAGCGGGGCCGGACTTGGTCACTCTATCTTATTACGCACCGTCTGTGCCAGTGCTATCATGAGCCGCTCGTGGTTCAAGAAGTGCTGTATAGCAGCTTGTTAAACCTCGACGACAAGGGTGCTCGGGTGTACTGAGAGCCGACCTAACATGCCCGATCACTGCTATCAGTGTTCCGTTGGGTTACTTCCGGAATAAATGGCCGTCATATAGGGAGCTTTTTTCAATAAGCCATCCGGGATATTCCATACGAGCGTCTGACTTTGCGTGATTTCGAGTTTTAGTTTTTCCCCAAGCTCGGGTTTTAATGCTTAGTCTACCCAAGCACATCCCTGATAATATTTTCTATCCCATTCTTGTGTTCATAGTTCTTGAATGCGATAGGACACATCATAATTTTCAAAGCCAACATGTTATTTTTCGGCTCAACTTCTGCATTCCTCTCCGCGATCGTCACGGAAATTAGCACCTTCTCTGACGTCGGTATCCTTGGTATTCAATGGCATCTTGTGCTGTCCATGTTCTTGTTTCGCAGCAGGCAAGCGAAACCCGACAGTCCCGAGTCATGCGGGTGCAATCATGACGGCAACATCTAAGTTTTCTCGTCACTTTTACGGCGGTCGCCTCTCGCCTTGCGTTTGCCTTGCAGCAAGGGAGGCTCAGGCTCCTCTTCAATTTTCCTCACGTGATACGCAGGACTCTCCGACTCAACTACTTGGTCATCCTTCCTCATTCGGTCTCCCTCTCCTCCTCAAACTCGTCGCCCCCGTTATATCGACAATTATCGACAAGGATACTGATGGACTTCACCACGGGGGATAGTCGACCGCTTACCACGTGTCTATTCATGTTGGGTTGTCTATCGCTATCGTCAAACAACTGAGTCGAGTAAGATCTGCCAGCGGTAGGGTGAATTATAAACTCCGCGTTCAACTTCACCCTCTGACTTCAATCAGGTTGCGACAAGCCATTCATAGTTAAGGTGGTCCAACCACCTTCCTGGTCATCCATACTACCCTTCAAATCATTCTTTTACGTGCTCGGAGCATCCATTGCGCTGACGTTCGAGTTTTACACACAGTCGGCTCCATTGGAATCACGTTCCCATGGAACATCGGTTTGCCCTACAAGTCAACTCACCACCTGGGACATTTGTGGACAGGGACATCGTCCAGCCAGGATGAAACAAATAGTCGACGTTTTTCGCTGGTGCACACTACAAGCCGGATATTTCGTTGCTCCTTCGCAATCCTGCTTTGGAAGTGAAACCCTTTTCAGCATCGTGATTCTTCTCCCCTTATCTTGATTAGCCTTCGATTTCGCATTCTTCCTTCTTGGGCTCTTTATTGTATATGATGAATTGCCGCATGTATGGGTTGACATATGACCGGTTTCATGAATGTCCGACGTCTATGTGTTTCGGACATACGTCATTTTGGTCCCTCTTTCTTGGCAAGGACTGGATGCAGGCAAGATCAACAGCATGACAGTTTGTATCTTTGAGCTCCCTGGTTGACAGTGGGTTTGAGCGTTTAAATATCAGCCACAGGGAGATGACTTGGAACTGGGACATGGTAGAGCAAGGCATCTCATTGTTTGATATGTTGGTTGCATCCCTCCTGCGCACTCGGCTGTGCTCACTCAATCACATTAGGGCCGTTACGTACTATCATGTAGACTCAGGTCGTTATATCCAGGCGGTTTCATGTGATCCTTCCCAGGACATGAACGCAGATAAAAAAGGTCGCTGTTGCCACGTCAGCCTCATCCCCCCACTTGCCTTCCATCCACCATGTCCTATGAATGTCTCGATTGCAACCGAACTTTTTCTAGCATCTTAGGCGCGCAGTCACATTCGAGAGCCAAAGGCCACTCCCTTCCAGAGTGTAAGGAATGTGAACGGATTTTTGTCAATGAAAACGCACTGAGGAATGTAAGTAATGTCGATGTCTTATACCTAAATTATGTCGAGGGTCAATCTTTTTCTCGTAGCATCTCGACAATGCATTGGTTCATAGAAACTACTGCTTTGATTGTAATAGACACTTCACAACTCGTAATGGTTATGAACAGGTATGAGGCTTTAACCATCGAACTCAATGGCAGATTAGCAAGCCGATACGCACGCGATGTAGCACTTGGCTTTCTCTTCTGCCTATCGAGTTGATTCGGACGAAGACGAGTACGACGAGGTTGATTCAGATGAGGATGAGTACGACGACGATGACGACGGTTCGGGCGAAGACGAGTACGACGACGGTGACTCGGGCGATGCCGAGCAAGAAACATTCTGTTGTAGCTGCAATCGAAATTTTGTGAATAACTCTGCCCTGAATCAACACCTCGCATTTAACCCGGTCCATAATTGGTGTTTCGTTTGCTCCCGTGATTTCTCTAGTCAACAAGCATTGGCCCAGGTTAGACTGAAATCATGCCATAGCGATTTGGCCTCGCTGATTTCCCAATAGCACAATGCATCTCCAGCACACAAGGACAGGGTCTTCAAATGCCCGTTCTGCAGCAATATGTTCAAGACCCCTTCATCAATTGCCATGCACATCGAGTCTGGTTGCCACCGTGTTAATCGACATCAAGTTACTGCCGCGGTCCATAGCCTCAACATCATACCCCAAATCTCAATCACTCGCCGAATTGAGGGCCCTATCAATCCCCCGACCAGACTCGTCAGATATTTCGCCAACGAACGCTCTTTCAATGGCCATGGCTATGAATGCTATCTCTGCCATGACACGTTCAGGACCCTGGATAGCTTGAACCAGCACCTCAACTCGCCTACCCACGACGACACAGAATTCCAGTGCCCACACTGCGGCTCCGAGTTCCAGCTCATTTCGGGGCTAATTCAACACATCGAAAGTGAATCTTGTGGTATCGCCAGATTCAAAGAAGTTACAAGACACTTCGAGGCCCTGACTGATCAGTTCCAGAGGTTACTTAGATTCTGAACATGGGCATCGCGACTGCGCCATACTTGGAGTATGTTTCCTCATATTTGCTATCACTTCTACTCATGACGAATTTAGTCGTCTCAAATTGAGTCATGAAGGTGGCGGGTACGAAGCTAGACTTGATGAATATCTCGTAATTTTTGTCCGGCGCGCCTCTTGAGTGTCCATCCCCCTTAGTTTTTTCTTTGAATTCAACGCATCCCCTCTCTGGATTTTCCTCTGGGCCACTCTCACCTAAGGTGTGAAGCAGCACGTCGTGCTCCCCTCACGGGAAAATTACATAGTTGCTTGGTAGCCCGCTTTATGCATTGTGACAGAGTTGGCGTACATTCTTATGACAAAGTAGGAAGCGTATGGTGCGAATTGTTGTGGCAAATGACAACGTAACACGGTTCTGAAAATTCGTTGTCCGACATTCAATGATTACCAGCGTGATACCCATCTCAAGCCAAACGTCTCTTCACCATAACGTTATTACTCGGGATACTCTTCGCACACGCCCACATCCAACAGGCAAAACTGCTGCATAGCGAAGCCAAGGGAACATCCGACAGATCTGTTGACAGTATTTCGAAGTCTCCACAAGAAGCGATCAAGAAGCTTCACACATAGCTTTAACATTTGATCATCGCTAGAGACATACTGTTAACTGGCACCGTCTATCCCTGCCAATATTTATGAACGTACATGGTCCATCTCGGACCTGCGGGCTCCAGACCACCATGTTTAAGCATGATTTCTTTGACTCGCGGGTCCTCCCCCTAACGCGGCCTTTCGACATGTCCTCATTTTGGGTCTTTGGAGCAAGCATCAAGACCGACTCTCCTTGACTAAGGGTCAAGAAACGTCCTTGGCTACGTCAGGCATCAGCTTGTCCTTCTCAAGCAAGTCCTCCCCAAAGAGATCGCCTAACTCTCTTCAAGCTTGCCGGAAATCCCATACTCTGCCAAGCAGGCCCGAGTTTTAGGATCAAATATTATATAGCCAGCCTACTTAGTCATTGCTGAATATTGTAGCACCAGTTACTCCACATGGTGAGCCAGAGAAGAAATGAGATAACGGTAACATTGCCGTCTTGTGCAACTCACCTTCTCTGTTGAACAGCGGAATGCGGAACGTAGACGATGATGTACAACTGTATGCCAGGTGATGCCAGCCAAGAACGGCATCAGTAAAAAGGCTCAGACCTGTCAAGGTCATACAAGTCAGGATAAGGACTACAAGTTATGTCTAAGCACTACCAGTCATGGCTCCTGTCAAATCTGAATGCATACATACCCAATGTTATATGAGCTTACCATATCAGAGGATGAATACAAGGCAGTCCCATCATGTCCAAAGTATACCAGGTAGTCCCATCATGTCCAAAGTATACCAGGCTTACCATCAGTTATTACACCAAAATTTACTAAACAGGGACTTGAACCCCCAACCTTCTGAAGATCTATCCCAACACACCTCTATTGAGTTTATGAGATGCATTAGATGTTACGAATATTGCAGACTCCGAGAACACCGAGGAGACCGAAGAGCCCGAGCAGCAGTCTTACGAAGAGTGGGATTTGATGAAACGCATGATGATAAGCCTCTGGCAGGAAACCACGGAGTTGCATCAGACACTTGATTGGGAAATGTGTGAGAAGGTAGATGAAGCGTGTCGCTACCACGGAGTATACTTTCCATGCGATGACGATTTGTGATTGGACATCAAACTTACTACTTCCTATTTCAGACATTCTTCTATATTAGGACAAGGTATCAGTTTCGTCTCTTTCGACATACTTGTGTTCGCATCAATTATGTTTGCCCTTGCAGACTTTCGTCTCCTACCATATGCATTCCTTCTCTACTTTCATATGCCCTATGCCCTATTCCCCTTTAGTGTATATGTTGCTTTTATTCAGCCTCTATGTTACTATTGATCTACTTCCTTAAGTAGTCATAGGACTTGTATATGTACATCACCTGGACATGTAGATTAGCCAAGTCTAATCTTAAAGAGTTGTGTTACCTTCTCTTGGAACTTGAATAAGTCCTTGAGTCATATTACCTCTTTAAGTCTACATCTCTTCGCCCTTGTGTGCAGCTTTTCCCTCCAAGGCTTCTCTCCAATGTCGTGTCCTACGGAGTAAGCGATCTATACGAGTTCGCTGCCTAGTGACAATGTGAATAGCCACCCGAGGTTAAACAGAGCAGCTCCTTCAGACCTGTACAGGACAAGGATCTCTGCTCGACTCACTTACAAGGATAGGCTCCGGCTTAGGCGCTGCTTAGCCAAAGAAGAAACCTTGTAACATCAAGATTAGACTTCCCTCGTGTGCCGATCCCACATTGTAATTTTTCGCCCCGACTACCGTTCTCATTGCTCCATGCTGTGCGTGTAGTCACCCCGAGGTTCTCATTGCTTTGCACTGTGCCATCAGGACATCGTTGGTTCTCATTGCTTCGCACTGTGCCTAAACGACACCAAACCCCTCCCTTCTTGACTGTAATTTGCCCACTCGTTGCTTGGTGGTCTGACAAGGAAGTCTGTAATATGCCCACTCAACGTTTGGTGGTCTGTCAGAAGAAGACCCTCTGACTATAAATTGCGTCGACGTTTGTCAAGGTGAAGTGTTCTCGATCGACAGAAATCGAAAAGTGTTCTCGATCGACAGAAATCGAAAAGTGTTCTCGATCGACAGAAATCGAAAAGTGTTCTCGATCGACAGAAATNGTTCTCGATCGACAGAAATCGAAAAGTGTTCTCGATCGACAGAAATCGAAAAGTGTTCTCGATCGACAGAAATCGAAAAGTGTTCTTGATCGACAGAAATCGAAAAGCATTCTCGATCGCCAGAAATCAAATCCCGTTCTCGATTAATGGAAATCGACAGCAGTTCTCGATCATCTGAAATTGACAGCCCTCAGCCATATGACCGTTCTTCTATTTATTCTACATTATCATCTTCCTGGAGTTCCTCACAGGACAATATTTCTATTTCCTCCTTAATTCCTCCCAGCCTTCGGCACCTCGACCTCACACCCGACCAGATTCAGGAATTGATTCAAGCCCTCGTCGAGAGGAACCTTGAATGTCCTTCCACTCCCCCACTCCCCTCACCATTTCAGGAGAAGCAGCCACTTTATTGGAACGAGTCAGAACCCAGGACTCTGACAGCAGTGACGAAACAGCTCGACGATCAGCATCCCCGATCTCACCTATCGTCTCTCCAGCTAGAACAAGACCTCTGAGAAGAGTCAGATCTCTTAACCTCGATGAAGTCACCCCTTGGGAACCACGACTTACTGCCAATATTAGAGGAAGAAGAGAAGCAGCTAGAGAACGAAGACAACAAATGTCGACCACTGTCACTATCCCTCCCGCTGTTGTACAACCACCTCAGCAACTTGCTCGATCTCCAAGTGCAGTCTCAATTCCACCCCTGTACCAGCAACAATCATCTCAACACCCTACTCCCGCTCCCCAACAACCAACTCAACCACCAGCGCAACCACAACCACCAGTTCCTAGAACGGACTCCACGGCACCCATCAACCAAGCCACCACCTTCACATTTGGAAGTAATATCGTACCCCTGAATCAAAGATTCTTCCAGCAACCCCTCTTCACCAACCCCATGATTCCTGGACATCAAGCAACTGGAATTGTACAAGGAAATCAGGGAAACCCGCTTCAGACTGGAGCAGCTCAACCAGCAAACCCGCTGCAAACAGGAAGCCCTCACTTACCTCCTGGACCACCTCCACCTGGACGACCACCCTCAGGACCAGGACAACCAGGTCCAAACCCACCACCAGGACCACCAGGAGCACCGCCTCCACCACCACCAGGAGTACCACCCCCAGGACCTCCCGCACCAGGACAACCAGGAGCACCCCCACCAGGATTCAGTTTTCCTCAACAAGTACAAATGCCTGCCACCCCTTCCACCCCAAAATATGAGGCACCACCCTTGTATGATGGAGACCCACAGAAGTACTTGGCATGGAAGCAGCAGTGTGCCCTGTACATCATCGCCAACCAACACAAATTCCCTACCGACCATGATGCCATCATATTCATGCTCTACTACATTGGAGGAGCAGCGGAACCATGGAAAACGGAATATCTCCACCAGCACAACTTCAATGGAGTATTACACCTTGGGACGTTCAATGCATATCAGGACGAGCTCGACAGAGTCTTCCTCCCTTACAACTACACTGAAGACACTCTCCGAAGACTCCATGCTCTCAAGCAAAAACGAAGACCAGTGGACCAGTACATCTCTGAGTTCAAAGTCCTTGCGACTCAAGCAGGGATGGTCAACCCACAAGAACTCATCTACAGGTTCAGAGAAGGATTGGACTTTGAAATTGGTCTTAAAACCATTGCCCTCAGACCCAGACTGGACATCGACATCTGGTTCGAAGCAGTGAGAGCAGTGGAAGAACAACACCACATGGAGAACAACTATCGAGCTAGCCATGCCCGAGAACGAACCAATAGAACTTTACCCCAGCTGAAGAAGAAGGCACCCTACAATATGAATTGGTCACGAAGCCAGGCATATAAAGATCCATACACCATGGATGTGGATAACCTGGCATTGGCACTCTCTGAAATCGCGCTTGAAGAAGACTACCACTTGGAAGAAGATCCCAACGCAGAAGTTAACGAAGTTGAAGAAAGCCAAGATCTCTTGGAGACGTTTCTTCAGAACATCCTCACCCCGAAAATGCGCAATGACCTCAAGCAAGGGAAATGTTTCAACTGCGGTCAAACAGGACATTTCGCCTGAGAATGCCCAAAGAAACCAAACCCACTGCAATTGACACGAAATCTACCACGAAATGCCCAAGCAGAGGTTTCCAAGCATAAGCCACCTGTACCCCCTAAATTACCCTGCGACAAGGAAAAGCAGCAAAAACGAAAAGCTATGTTTGCCCGGATCAATGAGATAATTCAGGAAGCAGATGACGAAGAAGTCGCCGAGATCTTCACTGAATTCTCCAACTCCACCAGTGCTCAAGCAAAGGAGATCCAGGATTTTGCCTCAGACGACTAGCTTCCACGTCTAGATCGTCTAGAGAAAAGAAAGATGCACCAAAGGACAAATCTCTCCCTTTCCCCTTTCTATTTTCTAACGGACTGGTTTCTGATTCTTACCCCCATCCAAAGGACGAAATTATGCCCTCTTCCTTTTCCGCGAATGAAGTATCCGTTTCTGAATTGTGTTTAAAGACCCACCAATCCAACACCTTTTATTGCCCCACCACCATGCATCTCTCTGAAAAATCCGTGGAAGACCTTGCACTGATAGATTCTGGAGCAGGACGAGATTTTATCGACCACTGGTTGGTCGAGAAATGGGACCTAAAAATGTCACCACTGAAGAAACCAATCAAAGTCAGGAACGCCGACGGAACCCTGAACAAAGATAAGCAAATCACTCACTCTGTTACCCTCGATTTCACCATCTATGGGAAACAAATGAAAATGGATTTGCAAGTGATTAATCTAGGACGACCCAGAATAATCCTAGGAATTCCCTGGCTGGCCAAATATAACCCTGACATTAATTGGTCAGAACAAACCCTCTCATGGAGACGTTTGACGGACAACACCACGCTCTCTTTGATAATCGACCACACTCTTTCTGAAATATATGTAAACGAGCTTGAAGAAGATTTCTCCGAGGAAAACTTCACTGAAATAAATGCCAAGACCTCCTATTCTCAAATACTCGCCCAAGCAGGAGAGCAGAAGAAGGAAACTGATCCCGAGAAAATAGTTCCCCGGGAATTCCGTGAATACCTCAACCTTTTCTCTCAAAAGAAAAGCGAAAGATTCCCCCCCACTCGACAATGGGACCATCGGATCGAAACCAAAGAAAGCTTCGTACCAAAAGCTTTCCCCTCCTACAAGCTCTCCCTTGCTGAAGAAAAGGAGCTCGACAAATTCCTCGAAGAAAACCTTGCGAAAGGATATATCAGACCCTCAAAGTCGCCCATGGCCTCACCATTTTTCTTTGTCTCGAAGAAAGATGGAAAACTCAGGCCCTGTCAGGACTACCGTTACCTCAACGAGCATACAGTCAAGAATGGCTATCCTATTCCCTCCATCCAATCCATACTCGACAAGCTACGAGGATCAAAATACTTCACCGCACTCGACGTCAGGCTCAGCTACAACAATGTTCAAATTGTTGAAGAAGACAGATGGAAAGGAGCTTTCTGCACCCATCGAGGATTATTCAAACCCACAGTCATGTTTTTCGGAATGTGCAATAGTCCAGCTACATTCCAAAACATGATGGATACCATCCTCGCCCCCCTTATCGTGCAGAACAAGGTCATCGTCTATATGGACGACATCCTTATCCACACCCCTACCAAAGCCAAACTATGGAAGACCACAAAAGAAGTATTTAAGATCTTGCGAAGGCATGATCTCTACCTCAAACTGGAGAAATGCGAATTCGAGAAGACAACCCTCACTTATCTAGGATTCATCATCTCTCTGAATGAAGTAAAAATGGATCCCGCCAAGCTGAAAGGAATAGCAGACTGGCCCACGCCCAAAACGGTCCATGACATATGGAAATTCATTGGGTTCTGCAACTTCTATCGCAAATTCATCAAGCACTACGCCCACCTGTCTTTACCCCTTAATGCACTTCTGAAGAAGTCCAACACTCCTTTTAAATGGACAAAAGAAGCTGACGACGCATTTAGAAAACTAAAGCAACGGTTCCTGGAAGAACCTGTTTTAATTACCCCGGATCCTACCAAACCCTTCGAAATTCAAACTAATGCGTCCGCTTATGCGTCTGGAGCAGTTCTTCTCCAGAAAGACTCAAACAGTGTGTTACACCCATGCTTCTATTACTCCAAACCATTTTCTCCAGCCGAATGGAATTACCATGCATCGGAACAAGAGTTTCTAGCCATCATCCATGCATTACAAGAATGGTGTCATTACATCGACGGGTCACCCTATGAAACAACAATATGGACAGATCACGACAACATCATTCACTGGGCCAAACCATCGAAATTGTCAAGACGAACCATCAGATGGTCCGCCGTGATCAGTGCTCATAAAATCAAGATTCGCCACATTCCCGGATCTAAGAACTGCACCGCCGATGCTTTGTCTAGAAGACCAGACCACGCCACAACAAGTAAAGACACGGAGCTCGAAACAACGAAGGCAGCCATCCCACTAGAGAAGTTTCAAACTAGTGACTTTACCAATGCTAATGCGAAATTGGCAAATTCAGGAGAAAACGACGAAATCAACATCATAGACCCTGATGTTGAAAATGAAGCTCAAAAAGGAAAAGACAGAACCATAGAACTGGATCAAGAAGGTCGCATCCAACTTCCCATGGACTCCGCGCTTAAGAAGCACTTATTGCAGTGTGTACACGATGCACCAGCTGCGGGACACCCTGGAGTCGCTGAAACCCTCAGGAAACTTCAAGAATACGTCACCTGGCCTGGCATTCGCGCCTACATCACAAACTATGTGAAAGGATGCCCTACCTGCCAACAATATAAGATCAACTGACGGCCCTTGAAACCTCCTCTCCAACCGATTCCAGGTCCCCGATCATCATGGCCTTTCACCCAGATGTCCATGGACCTCATCACCGACCTCCCCGAGTCCAACGGATATGATGCAATATTGTCCGTGGTGGACCACGGTCTTATGAAGGGGATAATCATAGTACCCACTTCCAAATCTGCCACTGCCGATCAAATTGCAGACATCTTGATCAAACACGTGTTCATTCGCACAGGTGTACCCGATAAAATCATTTTGGACAGAGATCCCCGATTTATGGCCAAATCAATACAAGCCATGTTCAAGAAGCTGAATATCGATCATGCCCCCTCCACCGCCTATCACCCTCAATCGGACAGATCAACCAAATGATTTAATCAAGAAATCGAGATGTACCTATCAGCCTATTGCACTCAAAACCCCCACACCTGGCCCGAACACCTTCCTTTAGTTGAATTCTCCCACAACTCCAGAACACACGCCAACCGCCAGCAAACGCCATTTGAACTTATGTATGGTCACCCCCTCAAAGCCTTCCCAACCGAGCTAGCACCGACAAACTCCCCATCAGCCGAAGAAAGAATGAACTGGATTATAAATATCCGAGAAGTGGCAAAAATAGCACATGAGATCTCACGCAAAATTATGACAGAACGGACACAAACGCGCATGCTGCCAAAAATAGAACCTGGCCAGAAAGTTTGGCTCGACGCTCGAAACTTGCCCATTCAGGTTGCGTCAAGGAAAATCGCTGCCCGTCGACTAGGCCCGTTCACCGTTGTTAGGAAACATGGAAACATATCCTACGAGCTATCTCTTCCCAAGAGCTGGAAGATCCACAACGTCTTCCACGTCCAATACCTCTATCCCATCACTGAAAACGACATTTATGGCAAACACTTCTCAAGGCCCCCACCTGACCTTATCCAAGGAGAAGAAGAATGGGAAGTCAAAGCCATAGTGGCGCACTGTCACACCAGAAGATGAGGTTTAGAGTTTCTAGTGCATTGGAAGGGATATCCAGAATCGGAACGAACCTGGCAAAATTCGACAGACCTGCGCAATTCCAAGACCCTCCTCGACGCTTATAAACTATGACACAACCTCCACTAAAACTCAAGCTATTCAAATGTCTTTCACTTCCAACGACACTACAACTACCGACTACCCAACTACTCCCACTTCTAACACTTCATTCACCCGAGCATCATCTCAAACTCTTATTTCCGTTCCACCTACTCCCCTTACTCACGAACCGACACCTTCCCCTGAAGATCGTCCCTCTACCCCCGAGTCCCTTCGCTATGAAGAGCAACAAAGACAAGTCACTGACATCGCAGAAGTCAGGCACCAGATATCCAAGGCATTCCAATTACATGAAGCACAAAGCGCCCAAAGGCGAACCCTTTTGCCTTGTGCCTTACAAGAAACAAGCGATGCTGCTCTTTCTACTGCAGTACGACTCAACTCTCTATATGAAGATGCCTTTTCCCGAGCAAGGACCACTCTTGAGTGTGGTAATCAATCAACTGAAGTATTCGACTCTTTCAGGTCGACTTGGTTTAATGCAATACATTGCCAGCTCCATGCTAACAGACTGGCTGACGAAGTCAGTGCCTGCCTTACTCAGGTTATTGACTTGCCAGGACTTGATCAAGAAAGGCGATACCTCCAAGGCGCCCACCACGCGATTCTGCAAGCATGAGAGGACGTATCTGCTTTTCTCCACCCACAAACTGGACTTAGATCTGGCAACGTTACTCACAACCCCTTGCCCCGACAGAACCAAGGAACCACTTCAGTATCCGAGCAACTTCATGATGTGGATTGACAACACCCCAAAACAAGAACTTCTGGAAATCCAGAATCTGTTATCACAGACAGCCCTATCCTCACCATATCCGACCAACGCGCCACCTGCTATCAATGTAGCAATGTGGGTCATAGGGCGGATCAATGCGACAGATACTATTGCCCCTTCTGCCGCCACTACGCCCCAGGGCACTACCAGAAGTATTGTTTCCTTAACCCTGTCAGAATCCGACCACCATTCCATTATGCCAGAATCCTCGCCGACCGAGCCCAGCTCGCCATGGCCAGACTCGCCGAACACACTGCCACTACCGGGCAGCAGGATGGTGGATGAGGAACTAGCCCTCCCTCAGACAATCGATCCCAGAATGCTCATTCCCCAGCTCTCCCCTTACCAGCTTCCTCCTCCTCTGCAACTCGACCCCCAATGTCAGGAGACTCAAGATCTCCTTTGCCCGTTCGTCCGCGCCACAACCAATGTCACACTCTCCTTTGGGCAGGCCTTACCACTGCCAACAACATCCAAGGACCTAGATTCGTTGATGAACGCCATGACAGATCTCCTCCACGCCTCTCCCGTCACACCATCAATACCACCATCGTCCCCAGAGCCTCTGACTGACGCATTCGCCCTCGACAACGGTCAGCTCGATCAATCGAATGCACCCTCCGAAGTGTCATGGACGACGCAGGAGAGGGAATGTATGAATATCCTTACGATGATGAAAACGTTACCAGGAGTCACTGAGTTGAGTGAGGACACTCGACATTATGAAGGGGATCATGTTACGAATATTGCAGACTCCGAGAACACTGAGGAGACCGAAGAGCCCGAGCAGCAGTCTTACGAAGAGTGGGATTTGATGAAACACATGATGATAAGCCTCTGGCAGGAAACCACGGAGTTGCATCAGACACTTGATTGGGAAATGTGTGAGAAGGTAGACGAAGCGTGTTGCTACCACGGAGTATACTTTCCATGCGATGACGATTTGTGATTGGACATCAAACTTACTACTTCCTATTTCAGACATTCTTCTATATTAGGACAAGGTATCAGTTTCGTCTCTTTCGACATACTTGTGTTCGCATCAATTATGTTCACCCTTGCAGACTTTCGTCTCCTACCATATGCATTCCTTCTCTACTTTCATATGCCCTATGCCCTATTCCCCTTTAGTGTATATGTTGCTTTTATTCAGCCTCTATGTTACTATTGATCTACTTCCTTAAGTAGTCATAGGACTTGTATATGTACATCACCTGGACATGTAGATTAGCCAAGTCTAATCTTAAAGAGTTGTGTTACCTTCTCTTGGAACTTGAATAAGTCCTTGAGTCATATTACCTCTTTAAGTCTACATCTCTTCGCCCTTGTGTGCAGCTTTTCCCTCCAAGGCTTCTCTCCAACATCGTGTCCTACAGAGTAAGCGATCTATACGAGTTCACTGCCTAGTGACAATGTGAATAGCCACCTGAGGTTAAACAGAGCAGCTCCTTCAGACCTGTACAGGACAAGGATCTCTGCTCGACTCACTTACAAGGATAGGCTCCAGCTTAGGCGCTGCTTAGCCAAAGAAGAAACCTTGTAACATTAGAATTGGCCAGACCAGGACTTGAACCCAAGACCTCCTGGGAAGAGCCAGACAATTATCCAGTTGAGCTATCAGGGCTTACTAGGCCTTGCAATATTATAATATATAGCCCACTACCTGCTTTGTCTCATTAGAGGGAGAGGTCAGTTCTAAGTCCTCATAAGTCCTTTCTTAATACACAAAGGCATCTCCCTTGCACTTCAAAGTATTTAATTCCAGCCCCTCAATAATGATAAGGTCATCAAAAAGATACCTAAATGATGGTAAGGTGTTTACAATGATGGGTCTATGATGGTCATGCATTGATAATGATGGTTTAATATATCATTGTTCCACAGATGATGGTAACATGCTGGTCATCTCACCAACATGCTTTTACCCAGTTAGACAGTATCTCACAAGGATGTTTTTTATCTGGTAATTTCAGTACATGAATTCATTTGCTTGGCATTCTCAGGGCCAACATTTTCTAAGTATCTGATATGCACAAAGTGATGTCAGAGTTTCTTAAGGTCTCCAAGCCAATAACATCTTTTAGATGTTTTGCTGATGGGGTTTGTGCATTCCACCGGCCCGCATAAATCAACTAACCAGGCGCAATCTGCGGTAGACTTAGAGACAAGCTCCAGGGCAAGCAACTTCTAGTTTGAACTCGAGACCCACAACCTGTCACATTGTTTATGAGAATGGTACCGATGGACATCATGGTCGATGGGAGGACTTTTTGAGCCTCCTGCCTCGCTTGTACAGGATCTCTCTGTCGGTTCATCTCTCCATTGCACCGGTGAACGAGGTGTTTTTACGAGCAAAAAGTTCTAATCAGTACAGTGCTTCGATAAGACCATCTGTAAGTAGATATTGATTCACCGGTCCAGTGTATGACCACACATGTAACCTGGGGTGGCCTCGGCGCTGCTTATAATAGATCAACGTCATTACTCAGGCGTATCTCACCCTTCTAACCCCGCTTCCCTTCTCTCCACCACTCCCGATGTCGAGCGCTTTGTGGTTTCAGTGCTCAAGCTGTTGTCGTGTGTTTGAAGGCGTGCAAGCCCTTAAGCAACACTGTTCTATCCTTTATCATGACCCTTATGAGTGCTACTTTTGCAAGGCACTATTCGAAGACGACGTAGCTCTCGCTCTCGTGAGTTCCTCAATGTGATCGCCACAGATTGACACCCCATTGACGACAAATCTCGCTACCCTGCAGCACTACAACTCGGCTCACCCACTTTCACAGCATCTGGGCTCGGACTCGGACTCGGACTCGGACTACTCCGATGTCCCCATTACACCGACGACCCCGCGGGCTTCAAAAGTCGACGTCGAAGTGCAGACAGTTCCAGAGGAGCTACACGATGGGACCCACAAATCCGTCCAAACACTTTCCATTAATCCGCCAAGCAAGCAGGAGCAGATGGCTTCCGGTCTTCGGCCTGGTTCGGTACCCCGAATGCCCCCCTTGGAGACCACAACAGTCGCAAGGACTCCATCCTCAGTACAAGTTCACAAATCCCATTGCCACATCTGCGAAATCACTTTCCCAGATGCTTGCGAGTTAAACAAGCATTTTGATAGACACAACTGGTGCCCTTTATGCCATACGGTACAGATCAAGAACGGGTACCAGTTCAGAAAGGTGAACAACGCTCTTCTTCTTTCCCTGACATGCTCTCATTCAGAGGTCAGCACATTACTTCAGCACACCCGATTCCTACAACGTGTTGTGAGAAGATTATAAGTCGGGACATCGAGGCATATATATCTCATCTCAAAGGAAAGGCGCACCGTGGACTGGCGGAGTACTACTGCCGGCTTTGTGGCCAAGGTTTCACTATGTTCAAGATGCTACTTGAGGTTCGTCTATATACCCTAAAACTTCGCAGCTACCGACGTGATGTTTGTAGCATTTTATGTCCTCCCACGGAAATGCACCTGGAGACCAAGCGACAAAACGGTGTATACTCCCCGAGCCCTCAGTGATACCTCCGGTTAACGGAACGCAAGTCCCAGCCACACCAGCACCGAAAGTCGTACAGCCGTCACCGATAGCCGCTACTACCCCCAAACACAAGCTCGAAAGTCAACAATCCGCTCGAATCAATATTACCGACACTCCAGCCAAACCGGGACAGATCGGCTCGAACTCTGCACACAAGCCATTGGTACCTCAACCGCCCGTGTTAAAAGCCGTACGGGTCGCTGAGACCCTACACTCAGAAACTTGCGAGTTCTACTGTTATTGTTGTAAGGCCACCTTTTCGGATGTCCGTGAATTGAACAAACATCTCTCTGGGCACGCCTGGTGTCCTCTGTGTCGCACAACCCAAGAGAAAAATGAGGTAGTACTCAAAGAGGTGAGCGTCGCCCACACTCTTTCCACGTGTTCTCATTCCTAGCGCAGCATATGACCTCGATGCATCAAGGCCAGATACCTCAAACGTGCTGTGCCAAGGTCATCGGTCGGGCCGTTGATACGTTTATACACCATTTAGCAGGCAAGAAACACGAGAGTGGCGAGGCTCTATGCCGATTGTGCCACCAGGACTTCATGACACTCAAATTGTTAAACCAGGTCTGCAAATAAGAGACTCGGATGTCCCGTTGTTGCTGACCAATCTTCCACAGCATCTCATATCCTCTCATGGAGATAGAGCATTCGACGATGAAGCGCTACAAGCGTATAGGCGCACTAGGCCCCAGGCGCCTCACACTAGACCGCAATCCTCGAAGGCCTCACAGCTTTCCACGTCAACGTCCCCAGCTGCAGTCAAATCAGGGGAAGTCCGCGAGTTATGCTGTCCGAATTGCAAAGTTACCTTTGCCAGTGCATTCCAGTTGAATTGTCATCTCACGATGCACAAGTGGTGTCCATTCTGTCCAACTAGCAACTGCGGCAACCAGTTGGAGTTAAAGCAGGTGCCATTGATCCACATAGTAACAAATTTGGAGATCTCATGTTTGCTGTAGCATCTCAGCTCTATGCACAGTCGTCAGGTTCCTCAAAAGTGTTGCAAGAAAAAGATCGACTCCATCGACATCTATTCTGTGCACTTGACGTCGAAAAAACACAAAGCGAATCGTTATTGTCACCTCTGCCATAAGACGTTGGGCAAGAAGAAGACCATGGAGGTTCGTTCAATCTAGCCCTGCAGGTCTGATGCACATAGCTTAGCTGGACCTTTAACAGCACTTCAAGGTCTCACATGAAGACAACGCAATGAGTGATGAGGCAAAGAGGCTTTATACACGGGCCAAACTTTCGGCAGTCGTTCAGACTTCGAAGCAGACTCCCGCCAGAACGAAGACGACTAAGAAGGCTTGACAGTTCTATGCACGTCTTGGTTCTGGCGGAAGCGCCTCCGGGTGAGTCCCCAATAGCATGATTTCGCTATCCGTCGTACTCAGGGCTGAAGGGAAGTGAATGTTGATTCGTTGATTCGTTGATTACCACTTCGTTCCAGTTTTCTTGACCGTTTTTACACTCCTTAGCATCAAACCAACGGCGTCGAAGGGAATATCAGGAGAAGTGTATTATTATCTGTGCATATGTCCGTCTTACTATCGTTACCTCCCTCTTATGGAGGTTTCATGTTGTTGCGCGGAAATGACCGCTGTGTAGTATTCCGGTATAGTGAAACATATGAATAAATGACCTCATCATCTTGCACTAAAAACGTTAGCGTTTGACCATTAATCCCATGCCTTCCGTCTGATGACCCACCTGATCCCACCAATCGCAAACACGCCCCACCCTCCAGCAACATGGTCCAGTAAAGTAGATATTGATATGGCTCCGCTCCTGGAGGAGGCTTCGCGAGAGGCATTGTGAGCAAGAAAATGTTTGCTGTCCCGAAGAATGTGGCAGAAATAAAGGTATACAAGGATAGACGATGCCTAACGGCAATGGTGGTGTAAATGGGAGAGCGAAAGTTTGCGAAAAATAGATGTATATAATTCCAAAGGATCTTATGGCATTGACGATTGTGAGTGAGCACGTGATCTAGAAATAATCATTACTCGGAACCATCAAATTGACATCGAGGGTTGGACATACAGTACAACGTTGATGACAAAGTTGTAGGCGTTGCCTGCAGGGACGAAGAAAAGGACGAGGACGCACAGAAACCAATCTAGTATGCGTTAGTGAATGGATACACTAAAAGGCGAGAAGGAACAGACGTAAGCCGAGCCCCGCGAGTGGGGCATTGCATGGCCGGTTTGATGCAAAGAGTTCGCTGAACGATAAAGCACCATCTTTCTCTAATTCTTGGCTTACCCGACCCTGAGAGAATGACTGTGAAACATTAAGAGCTTCACTACGGTGTGAATACGCAATGACGGACCATAGCAAGAACATTTCCAAAGGAAGACGACGTGACTCCAAAGTCCACCCAACGCTCGACGCCTTCATCCAAGATATTTTCCATCAGTAGTGCAACCATCAATCTTCCCCAGCTTGCTATCTCTTCTTTTGAAGCACCGGAAAAGTAGGCAATGTTTGGTAAGATATAAAGTGTTGCTACGACGGCGAGAGCCAGGGGTCCTGCTATTCAGATTGTTCTTGCTGGGTTGTGCACTTCCGAAAGCACTTAGTTTACATTTGAGAATCTGGCAAACGGCCAAATGGCCAGTAGAAAAATCAAAAAACGAGTCTCGATACGATGAAGGAATCGCACACTGTACAAGCCCATGCATAGTGAAGCAGCACTTCCATTCATTCCCTCCCAAACGTCATGGAAATTTCTCTGCGCTCTCCAGTGATCATTTGGTGACTGCCTATGCTGGAATGCCATTATGAAAGGCAACATATCCAATGGTGACAATGACGAAGATTATGAGGAGCTTGATACATCCCAACAGGTTCTGCAATCGCAGTCCCCATCTGAGTGCTGTTCCATGAAGAAGGAAAGCGAAGGTGACACAAGCGAAGGAGGCTAGCTTCAGAAGACCCGGCAATGGTTCACAATTAAAGAGAGCCTTGCAGATATACTCTCCGAAAATAGTTGCACCGCCGACTGCCCAGGCTATGCCACGTATGAGTTAATACTGTTCGGCCCTGCACGACAAGGACCAAAGTACCCATTAATGAAACATTATATGCGCACACCTATATGATGAGTCGTCTCGGATGAGGAAAGAGATATGCCAAATAGTTCTTCTTTCCGCCATTTTTAGGGAAAGCCTATGGTCACCATCAGCACCAGGGAGACAAGTATAAGCTTCTACTCACTGTTCCCCATACGATATAAACCTGCATCCCCGTGGAGGCGACCATTGCACCGAGAACCCATAATACCCTGCCTTTTTTCAGCTAAAAATTATCCCCGGTGGAGGACGACTCACAGTGACATCCCAACGCTCCCACTGAAGATAGGAACACCAGCAGGAATAGCAAAAATTCTATATGATGACCGATCAGAGCCAGAAGTCCTTGAAACAGAATACACACCCAGCACCGACGGCGCGGTTGAAAGTGAAGAATACGGCAAAGATAACGCCAATATCTCTCTTTTGGTGAGAAGAATTAGGCTGCGAGGCCCCATATTGCTGGGTGCTAGCACTAGTAAGAAGAGACTCTGCTTCCAATTCTGCCATAAGGTACTGTTCGTGGCGAGGTGTGTCCAAGGAGGCAGTCAGGGTACAAGCGCCAATGTAGGCGCCAATGATAATCGCATAGCGGTTTCGTAAGAATTCATTCCACTAGACTCTTATGATATCAGGGGATGCAGTGGAGACAGTGCAAACAAAGAATGAGTGCCTTCTCAGCGGAATAACGGGGTTGATACACGATATATGATACACGGCATAGATGGAAAGACCAGTTTTTCGGTTCAACAGGGTTCGACCCTCTATTATCACATAAGGAGGGTAACGGATAGGTCATGAATCATCGCATAGACCAGCCGACTTGTCTGCCTCACCTACGCCCTTCCTTCTTCCAACAGCCCACCAGACCGCACCTATCCCGAACAAACCCCAACCCGCGGCAGCGTGTATCCAATAAGGCAAAGATCCGTAAGGTTCTGCTCCTGGAGGCGGCCGCATTAGAGGAACAACAAACAGGAAAACATTTGCAATCCCGAAGAAGGCGGTAGAGATCAGGGTGACTGTCGGTAGGTGATGCCAGCGCTCTTGGTCGTGTGAGGGTCTCAAAAGGGAGAGATGTAGAAGCCCAAAGGAAATAGTGGTATTGACCACTGCAAGCGGGTACGACGCCTATTTTTTTCGAGTAATCAGAAGGATGGGGTATGTCGAATGACGAAGATAAGTACCAGATTGACAATGAAATTGTATATGTCGCCTGGTGGAACGAAAAATATAACGAGAATGCAAAGGAACCAGTCTGTTAAATACATTAGCTGGGGCAAAGGCCTTGCTGTTGAGGAAGCACCAACGTAGGCCTAACCCTGCAAGTGGGGTACCATATGGCCGGTTAGACGCCCACAGCTTACTGAAGGGCAAAACACCTTCTTTTCCTAGTTCCTGATTTATACGTCCGTGGGCAAACGACTGCAATAATGAGTTTCACGTCATAATTAGCATGAGGAGCAACACGCACCACGGCGAGAACGTTCCCAAGAGCAGAACATGCCACCCCGGCATCCACCCATCGCTCCACATCTTCGCCCCAGACATTACGCATCAATAGTGCGACCACCAAACGCCCCGAATGCACAATTTCATCCTTCGAGGCACCAGAGAAATAAGCGATATTAGAGAAGAGATAAAGAGCAGCTACGACGGCGATGGCCAAAGGACCTGCTATTCTGATGGTTCTCGCCGGATTGCGAACTTCAGACAGGGCATAATTTACGTTTGAAAAACCAATGTAAGACCAGATCACCTAGAAGCAACAATCAGGAAACAAACGCAGGGTGAATGAGCATTACGCACATTATATAGGCCCAGACATATCGACGACGCGCTGGCAGTTGTCCCGTCCCAAATATCCTTGAAGTTCTCCCGGCCTCTCCATCGGTCCCCTGGGCGTCCAGTGCTCTCCGGGATACCGTTTCGAAGAGCAACAAACCCAGTTGCCGCAATTATCATCACGACAAGGAGCTTGAAAACACCAAGTATATTCTGTAGTCGGAGGCCCCACTTGAGCGCCGTTCCATGGAGAAGAAAGGCCGAGGTAACGCAAGTGAAGGACATGACCTTGAGGACTAGTGAAGATGGCTCTTGGATAAGCAGTGCCTTTAAGGCATATTCTCCAAAAACCAAAGAATTAGCAGCCGCCCAGCCTATAACATCTGTGAGAGGAGTAGCCCCGATAGATCTTGAACAGACTTACCCATCAACGAAACGCTCGCGGCGTAAACACATGTTATAAAAAGCTCTGGTCTGGGAAAGAGATACTCTAGATAATTCTTCTCTGCGCCATTTCGGGGAAGCGCCTGCCATTCGAGTGAGATAATGCCGAGGCGGAACTGATCCTCTACCTACCGTACCCCAAACGATGTATACCTGCATCCCTGCTGCAGCAATAAGAGTACCAAGGAGCCATAGCAATCTGTTTCACCCTGTGTCAATCCCACATGTGTCACCATGGATAAACACACACAATGATAACCCAACACTTCCACTGAGAGCAAGAACGCCCGCTGGAGTAGCGAAAATGCTACAGAAAACTTGAGTCAATCAAAGCCAATTCGAGATGCCTTTAACACAAGGGACATACCCAGTTCCAATTATACGGTTGAAGATGAGGGACACAGCGGAGACAATACCAATTTGCCTCCTTCGGTTTGCGAGTGGTCCCTGTTTGGAATTCCCATACTGCCAAGTATCTGAACTAGCAAGGAGCGGCTGAGATGGCGACATGGGCGTTCAAGATTCCTTTCCCTCAGCAGTAGTACATGAAGAAAGAGGTGGTCTGGTAGTCGTCTGAGCCCATATCGGCAACCCAATCTATCAAGCGCACGATTACATGGATTGCGCGCCGATGGCGTCTTCAACGTGGGAACCTACAAAGACGCTGGCCAAAAATAAACGCCGGAGTTACAAGGACAGACGGAGATATGCGTGGATGCGGACAAGCAGATTCAACGGTCTGGAAACTGGGAAACTATTCATACGACCGCGAATTGCCACAATAATATTCCCCGGAAAAACACAAAGGGTTCAGCTCTGACGCAACCGCTGGGCAGCTTCAGTCGCTCGCAAAGCACCCACAACTGCAAGCGCCATGACAGGAGTCACTACATAAGCATACGCCAACATCCTTGCTACCATCATCTTTGTTCCCCGTTCTGCATTGGACACCTCCAGTAAGGTGCTCAAAATCATACCCGGCGGGCCGATTGGCATAAGCATCATACTCCACCACAAAAAGGGATCATCACCTAACAGATTGGTTCTCGATGCAAAGAAGTATACCACAGGTATGCTGATAGCACCCCAGAAGACGAAGCGAATCGTGATGACGGTGATCACCGCGCCCGTAGGTGGTTGTGGGGAGGGCTCATGGGGCGGTACGTCAAATGAATCGGATAGCTTGGATCCTACGATAAACCTATTCCAACCTCTAGGTCAGGGCCGTCTCTGGAACAAGGCTTATCGGCTCACATTTGTATTGCACTAAAGAGGCCACCGACGTTGCGAAGACTGGACATGATCCATGCATTCAAGAAACCTCCTTGATCGCTCCGTGCAAATGCAGCACGATGGAGGCCAGGAACCAGGCCAATAATGGCGGCGATGATACCTCCCCACGTCGTTGGGTTGAAAAAGGACCCAATATGCGCCAGCGGCGTCTGAATCGGCTTAGGAATATCGCGAAAGGTAGTGACGGCTGAGCTTCTTATGTTGTCCATGCGTGCAGCGATCGGTTTGGGGAGTAATGATGTCCGCTCGTCCGGCCCACTACTCTGTTCCTCCTCGCCATTTGACTCCCCCGTGTGCTTGCGTGCCCGAATCCCTGGATCGAGTAATCTCGGACCGACAGCGAAGGTTAGAACCTTCGAGACCATGCTGTTGATCAAGAAATAACTCCTCGCTCGTGCTACTGCCTCTTCCACGTTCCCTCCAGCGATCCCAGTCAAAATCCCGGTTTCCAACAGACTCCTTGTCAAGAGTAACGGTAATGACGTCGTGTTATTGAACGTGATGGCGATAACTGTCCAGTTCGGTAATCCGAATAGCTTGACAATGATCTTGCCTAATACTATGGAAGCCATACTGTATATGATCGCCCAGACAAGGATTGGCACATAATTTGGAACGCTGTGGATGCTGAGCTGACTACCAATGTCGGTAATCAGGAGAGCGGGGAGGAATACGTTCCGACACAGAGATGATATATCTCGCGCCGTAACCTCGTGCACCATACCGAGGCGGGCAGCGATCAACCCATAACTGAGCGTAATCAGCACGGAGACGGACGCTTGAAGGGCCCCTATAAACGATGCAAGGACCGCAGACGGCATAACAGGGGATACGAAGGGGTTAGGTGCAGGCGGGATGAAATACCCATGGGGCAATCCCACACAACTCTTATGTTAGATCATAGATCCCACTCCTCGCGCTCCACAAATTGCGTATGTACTACTTATGAGAGGCTACATCACTGCTACACCCTGCTAAGTACATCCCGATTTCTTCCTTTTACGCTATTTTTGTCCTTCCAGAAATTGTCGGCAGTGTCCGTTTTTGCATGCGGCATGGGTCTGGTTTTGCGAAATTATCCGACTTTCGGCAGATCCGGCCTCCAAAACTGGTAAAAAAAATGTTGAAAATCGCCAAACAAATTCGCCAAGTGTAGAATGCAACAGCGCAAGTGTTGATAAATGCGCATTATACAAGAATGATAATCTAATAACCGCTTAATCTAGCAATGACCAACCAGAATCTCCAAGTGCTGGGTGTTCCACTTTATCCTCATCAAGAGAGGTCTGCACAATATGTCGCATAAGTGCCTTCGAGCTCAGATAAAGTACCACGGATACTTTAAGACGATGTTCCATTCAACGTGTAATATACCGTCCGACGTACCAAGTCCGTTCACTGCCTGCGCCAGAATACTACCCCGCTTATCAGATGATCTCGACATCTAAGAGCGAATCGTCTGCAGATCCCTCGATTTCGTGGAGGAGTGAGGTGGCTTCCGAACTATGGTCACGATCCCTTACCTGCGTTGGATATGGTCTTCCTTGAGACGTTTCCTGGTCTACAAGATGTGAAAAGAATGTTATAACTATAAATTACACTGCTTATTTGACTGGGCCAGGGAAGCTTGGGGACCTAGTCTCTTGATAGCCCTGTACGACCACGATCGAGGCTGCTGTGGCTTTCAAAACAGGTCGAATCGTGACTTACATTTCATTACAGCACAACATATCAAAAAAAAGCTGGGACCTATTTGTGGTCATGTACAATTTTTTCCTGCTCCCCTTGCTTCTCCATTGCCTTTATCGCCTTCAGCTTCTTTTCATCCTCCTTGCTTTTACTACCGGCAATAATCAGCCCAATCATCGCGAAGAAGTATGTGAGGGCGAAAATGATGACTTCGAATACCCGAAGCACGTCGTAGTCGATCTTGGCATTGTTGTACTGCGAATAGAGGATGGCGACGACGATCTTGAAGAGTGCGTGAACGAAGAGGGATCCGGAGATGATCGAAGCATGTTTGCGAGGCTGGAGAGGCGACGCGTCAGGATTTAAACCTAAAAAACTTTTGACCTTTCCTCACCTCATCCACTATGTAATTAGTCTTCAAGATCTTCTTGAAAAGTGACATGGTGACCATAATGTTGACAGCCACTATAACGTATACAGCTGTGTACACATAATACGACGTCAACCAGTTGAGATACTTGCTGTTGGATCTTGGATCCGCCACAGAGAACGCGAGGAATGCCGTCGTATAGCCAATGACGCCAAGTTGGGCAATCAAGAGGCCTACGTCGAAAGTCTTTTTGAGCGGGGAAAATGGTACCATGACGGAGGCGTGGGTTTCCCGACGATAGTGAACAAGTTGCAACGTCCCTGCGGCAATGAACACGTCCGTGAATTCTTCGAGCACATAGCGTGCGATGTACGCTGAATCTGGGAAATCTCTCCTGGGTTTCTGCATATACACGTCCCGCACATATATCGTGTAAATGATGAGTTGAGCCCACCACAACGCAATGGAAAAAAACGAAAGCCAGTCAAACAGACGTCCTGTGTCGTACTTGATTGACGAGACGTCCGGTGGAAGCTCATCCTTCGCCCCGAAAACTCTCGCTAAGGCCGCGAGAAATAGGAAGCCAGTCAAAATAGAGAAGATAATGAGGAATGAAAAGGCGACGGTGTGAACAGTGGTCGCATTGATGATAATGGGTATCTTAATACCAACGCGTGCGGAAACGATGGTTGCACGAAGGAGACATCCCACGAGGGCGTAGCGGAGAGAAGCATAAGCCAACATATCTGATGGGGAAGTGGCGCGGACTCACCCTCCTGAAAACTGGGAGCGGTTATATTGCTGACGACACGTCTAGGGACGATAGTGTATAAAATGAGGGCAGATGGGGGCTCTGGTTCAGACCAAAGAGATGTTAATCAGTTCCATCAAAATGCCAAGGTGTCCTCAACTCAGTCCAGGGATACGATAGGGTGGAACGTGGGATTAACACCTACTATTCCCTTGAGTCTGGCATCGTTGAGCGATGGAAAGGACATAGAATGTCATAATGTAGAATGGGTGCATCCACATTTGTCGAGGAACTGAAAGGAAAAAGCGGCTGGGCTTAAAGCCGTTGATGAAGAAACGCGAGCGGATGAATTGGATGTCTATCATAATCAGGCAGTAGAGTCGTCCCTTGTCCAAGGACTGGCCGTCAATCGGAGTCTCAAGGAATAACAGAGAAGTAAAATTAGTGGTACCCTTGGCCATATGGAGCACCAGGTAACGTTACACGAAAGACCAGGAATTGATTATCATTATCAAGACCAGCGTCGAAAGGTTGTCCAAGGGAAACCCCATGAGTGCTAAGGAAGTCGTTATCGGACTGACGACGAGGTGAGTCTTTGATTACGCTTTGTAGGAGCTCAGAGCTTACAAGTGTGAAAAGGAAGTAATCATCTGGGAACTTCGGATCACCAACAGGTGCCAGAGCAAATGACTCCCACTTTGCGCTGATTAGGGTATGATCATCCGGGGCGCCTAATCACTTGGTCAGAGTTTGCACCCTATCAAAGCGGAGTGTCATACCATTGTGAAGTCCAAAGCGGGCAAGTTGTGCGGGATCAAGGTAATCAATGAAGGATATGTATTCCGCCGGCTCGATTGACGGGTCGAGGACACCGTTAACAGCAATCGGGTTAAGGTGATTATCAAACTTGGTGGCGTGAATATCCGTTGCTCTACGGATTGAGAAAAGGTCTGCATGCTTGTACGACGAGTCTATTTCATCTCCACCACGTCCGTCGCCGTCCCGAGAGAGGGCCAAGAATGTATCTTTCCCAACAAAAATAATCTCACTGCAAGCCCGCGTGTTGTTCTTTGAGCTCTGGGGTAACGGAACGACCCATTCGCCAACGAGGCTTGACTTTTTACCCTTAACATCAAAGGCAAAAAGGCGGGTATAGCGGGACGTAGTCTTGTCTGCTCCACCATCCTGAATGGCAGCAGATTGTAACATGGCGTACAGCCTTCCGGTTCTAGGATCAATTGTTAAATTCTCGAAACCTGCGTCTTGTCAGAATCTGCAGGCGGGAATTAAAAGGTTCTTACTATCCACCTTGATTAGGAGTCCTGCCAGCAGCGGGATCGACGACCGAAGTGTAGTTGAGATTTCCCAAAGCGTCTCTAGGTAATAGGGCGTCCGGAAGGGGAATTGCTAATTCGAGTTCTCCTTTGGAGGAGAAACGATAGATGCCTGGTCCATACTCGTCGCTGATCCAGAACCTGTATCATGCCCGATAGGTATCGGTCACCGATCAGGGGAATAGTTCACAAGGACAAAGACTTACGAGCCATCCGGATTAGCAATGAGTCCTTCTACATCAAGAACCAGCCGGTCGTCGGAGTTTGAGACGATTGGCAGGGGCCCAGGAAAGGAAGGATCCTTGTGGGAGGGTAGACGAGCGCCCTGCGGGTCCAGTCCACTCGTCTGCTTCCGCTTCACATCGAACTCGAGCACAGTATTTTTATATGTAAGCTCGAGAGTTCTCTGTGCTTGTTTAAAATCGAGGTTCCCGGAACCATAGTAAGGTTTCAACTTGAAATCGATCTCGTGACGACGTGACTGGTAATTGATTGTTGTATCACTTCGATAAGCAGGTCATCAGTGATCGATATCCTGGTCCCGCGAAGGTGCAAGCCAATCACACCATGAGACCACTTACACGTTGAACCCTCTATCTGGATGCGCGAACAATGTTCCGCTGAACTCGCCATCCTTTTCCACCTTCCATGATCTAGGCTTCAGGGCAATTGCACTTCCGATTCCACCCAAGGTATCACCAGTGGACTCTTTGAAATCGGAGGGAATAAGTCCGAAAGCGACCAAACCCTATGACCCCGAACAACGACTGATGAGTCGGCGAAAGTGATGAGGAGTGCTGTTCATTCTCACCTTATTGATATATGTCGCACCGTCCAGAATAACACGGTTAACTTCTGTCGCGACCGGGGAGGAGTGGTCGCCCCCCTTGCCCTTCACTGAGACGAGCTGGGCCTCGAGAAGAGCAAGGAAGGCACAGAAAGTCTTCAAGAACCTCATTGTCCTTCAACATCCTCATGTGACAGATGCTCGGTATTTGTAGGTTTTTTGGACGATGCCTCGCATGGAGGTTGAGGAACGTGCGCACTAAAGATAGACACATGCGCGAGTCAGGAACACACCGCGTGGCAGATCTCTCGGAAAGGCGTTTCGCTTTCCTCCTTAGTGAACGTGTTATTTGTAGCCCTTGCATTCTCCTGAAGAGATGTCCACATTCCATGTTGAAGGAGGATTGCCACTGGAGGCTAGGCGAAAGATGGCGAGTGACATAGGCCGTAAAAAACTCCTATGAATCGACTTATGCTGGAAGTTTCATCAACTCCAGTTGCGTCAGTTCTGCGTTTGTGCTTCCAGCTACTTCCCCACAGTAGCTAAATATAGTAATAAGAGAACATAACCGGTTGATAGAGTGCTCTAAATGCTACATCGAGAGTGAAACAGCGCCAATAATAAATACAGTGAAGGGATGCGTGGAATGACAAATTGATGAAAATGGTGAGCCTCTACGTTGTCAACAAATGAGTAATGCAAACACTCGGTCCAGCAGGAGGAAGGAAACGATGACAGATGGAACACCTCCGGATCGTTACCATCCTCCTTGCTGCTTCTACCACCAACGTGCCGCTGAATGTTCGAAGTTCGAATATTTCTATGTTTCCAGGAAGGCCAGGATACACGGCAGGATGACTGTTCGAGATAACCCTGCTAGACAGTCGCAGAGGTTGTTCGCGTAGTAGAGACTGTAGCATCATTTCCAGTACAAGGTCGGCATTGATGGTCAGAGGAGAGTCGCTGTCGTTTAAAATGTGGTAATCAATTTCCACCCTGCCCAAAATGGACATCGCTGACGTCCAATCAAAGTCAATAAGTGATGTGATGCAAAGTTCAGATGGAAACGTACCGCCGGATCGTACAATCCAAATGGCAGGGGACCAGTCATTAGTGGTATCAAGATGATATTCAAAGTGCACAATGAACCCGTAAGGCATCGCTCGTCCCCCCACTTCCTCTATCCAGTGAATCTTCTCTCGTAGGGGTGCATTTGAGAACGGGAAATCGGAAGGAAAGGGATAGTTGGGATGCGTCCGTGGGATTGTCGCAAACATTTGAAGTGTGTCTCGAAGAGAGCGTATCCAAGATGCGGAGAGGTCTCGCAATCTCTTGCCAATCATCAGCTGCTCGGGGGTAGGATTCATAGTCGGGAATCATGGACGATGAAAGATAGAGGGAATTTGCCCGGGGTTTTGTTGTAGCTCTCGAACACGCAGAAAGATTCGGATTTCAAATCTTGCGTGTCCAAGCACAAGCTGTTGCGGACTGTGGGTGCAAGCATATATGAGTCGAAGCACGAGGTATGAGGGAATGGAAGCGTACTTTGCATTTAGGGGGGAGGGAAAGGTCGATGCACGACAATGAAAACGTGGGGCTGTAATGTTGCTAATATCCTGCCGGGGCAGTAGGCGGGTACCGTAACTTGAGTGTGTCCCAAGGTCACGTCGTGAGTCATTGCTTGAGAAGGCGAAACGAGGTTATGAGACGGGAAGATGCTGTAAAATCAAGGTGTGATCTAAATGCACGACAAAAGTGGAAGCTCTTGATCTCAATGGAAAGTGTCGGGTCGTTTCAGATAGAAAATGCTATTAAGCCGGGTCTTTGCAGCAATTGCAGTGTTGAGCTAATTGATGGAAGGCCCTGTGCGCCATGTGTATTTATATTCGTGGAATGAAGACACGCAGACCAGAGTCGTTGGTCGGGCGGAAAATAGCGGACAGGGTTGGATTCTGGGCTTCTTGCTTCATCATGAAGCATCTGGGAAACAGCATTTTATGAATCACCCATCAATAGTGATTAACTACCTAGTTGAGTACTCCTCGGATCGTCGTGAAGGACACTGTCTAAGCGTTCAAACGCCAGCACAGCAGCGTCATTTCTGCCGTGATGTACGGTGATGGGAATTGTGATCAGCTGCATAGAAACGGTCAAAATTCCTTGCGATGCCGATAATAACAGGCAAGGCTGACGAGATACCTAGTTGAAGCTGGCGACCACAATAAACCATATCTTCTATAAAGAATGCGACAACGGGCGTGAGAGTGATCCTGCTTCGTCAGTGGGAAGAATTTTGACTAATGCTGACAAATTTGAAAAAGTTCCCACTTATTGGGTTTCACATCAGTCATCATTGATTCGTTGATCTCGCATCAGTTATCATTGATTTCGCATCACAATGCACTTGACCTCACTGCACTAACACAGCATTGTGAGTCAACAATCTTTTCTTCTTACCACCATTGTCCCTCCGTGCCTACTGCCTCAGAATTTTTTTTCTGACATCCTACATATCTCTTGACACCATATATTACATTTCTGAGCATTCTAAACTTTTGAAAAGATGTGAGTAATGAGTTCTTTGCCAATAATTGCTGTAAAACTAATGAATTGTGTTCAGGAATCCTCAGCAACCTTCCACTACCACCAACAACCCCACCACTCCTGATCAACAGCAAACACAGAGCCCTGCTCAGCCTACTGGAAGAGGAGGGCAGTGGGACCATAGTAGACCACCACCACCACTTCCTGAGCAGCCATCTTCACCCACACCTACTCCTTCAGCTCTCCCTCTCCCACTTCCTGTGCAACTGGGTATCTCCAATGCACTCCCACTTCCTATGCAATTGGGTATCTCCAATGCACTCCCTCCTCCTGTACAATTGGGCAATCCCAATGTACTCCCCCCTCCTATGCAATTGGGTAGTCCCAATGCACTCCCTCCTCCACTTCACCAGAGGAATATTCAGGCTGCACTGAATCTTCCTCCTCCAGTTCAGATTCCTGACTATATACTAGCTGGACCCTCTAGGGCTCCTTCAGTTAATCCTCTTCTCAGAAATATTCCTCCTGCCCCCCCTCCTATCCGTAGATATAGGAGACAAGGTGAACCAGTAGCACCTCCTCCAGTACTAGATTTAGATACAGCTCTTGCTGAGCTTAGAGAAAGGCAGGAAAGAGAACAGAGACAGAGAGAGGAAGAAGCAGAAGAAATCAGACAAAGGATGGAGAGAGAGAGACTGGCATATCAGGAGCATAGAGAAAGAGAGCAGCAAGTGTTAGCTCATCAAGAATACCAAGAACAAGAGTTAAGGAGAAGAGAGAGAATGAGAGAAGAAGAACAAAGGTTGGCTCAACAGAGAAGACAGGAACATTTTTTGGGAGCATTGAATGAGTGGAGAAATGAACATGAAGGTGAACTAAGAGGAAATGATAACAATCAAGGACCTCCAGGTATGTATTTAGGTTGTTATTTGGAATATTAAATTAACTATATATTTTTAGAGGATGATGACAACTTGGCACTACAGGCCTTGGCCAATCTTGAACAGTTTAGAGCTCAGTCCCCACCTCCAGCTCCAGATGACAACCAGCAAGCTGATGATGAAGCTATCAATATGAATGAAGCCAATAATAATGATGTTCTCCCTCCTCCTCCTCCTCGACCCCAACGTATTCCACAAGGATGTCAGCCCTATATTGATGGTACTGTTCAAAAACACAGTCTGGGCCCTATGAGTATTATATGTCAGTGTTGCCAAGCCCTTCACTTTGACTGTGAAAAGCTGTCAAAATCAAGACGACATAATATTCAGTTTGGTGTTTGCTGCCTGCAAAACCAGATCAGGCTACTCCCTTATCATCCTTTAGATGATAGTCCTGTACTCAAGGGCTTCATGGCTGGAGATAGTCCTCAGGCTGCTGGCTTCAAAAACCACATTCAACGTTACAATGCCACTTTTGCTTTTACATCAATTGGAGTCAAGATTGACCGGTCTGTCACTCGGACATCAGGTCCCTACTGCTTCAAAATCAGTGGTGAACTCTGCCACCTCTCCGGTGCCCTCATCCCTCCTCCTGGACAGAACCCTGTCTATGCTCAGATCTACTTCTTTGACTCTGCCAACCAGCTCAACTACAGACAAGAGAACAATAGACAGCGAAATGACAATAATGACAATGCTGATCTTGACCATGTTGTCCTGAATGAACTCCAAGATATGCTTCACCATACTCATCCTTACATTGCTGCTTATAAGCAGGCCCATGACACCATGAGGGGAAAGCCTGAGCATGAGCAACACAATATCTCTGCTCAGCTACATGTTAATCCTGTCACAGACCAGAGGAGATACAATGCTCCATCTGCTGAGGAAGTGTCTGTTATTATCCCAACTGCTGGAGCTGATGAAGTGTCTGAGCATCGGGACATCATTCTACGTCTACGAGGTGGTGGACTTCAGAGGATTAGCCATCTCAGTATTTCTTATTCCTGCCTCCACTATGTCCTCCTCTTTCCTCATGGTGAAAATGGCTGGCACCCTAAAATGCCTGCATATCCTAGCCTTGATGGAAAGATGCGATCACCCTGGGTTTCCCAAACATGCTACTATGCCTATCATTTTCATATCCGACCTCCTCCCCACCCTCCATTGTTCTATGGTGGCAAGCTGTTCCAACAATATGTTGTTGATGCTTGGGCCTCCACTGAACAGAGCAAGCTCACCTGGATCCGAAATAATCAGAAAGAGCTTCGAGCTGAGGTCTATCAAGGTCTTCAGGATGTTCTTATTGGTGACCAAGATGGCAATATCAGACTCCAGGAACATGGTTGGCGTGTCATCCTACCTTCCTCACATCTTGGAAGTGAGCGTTTCATGAACCAACTCTTCCAGGATGCTATGGCTATCTGTAGAGCCAACCGAGTCCCTGATCTCTTCCTCACCATGACTGCAAATCCTAGATGGGATGAAATCACTGAAAACCTTCTTCTTGGACAGACAGCCACAGATCAACCAGATATTGTTGCTAGAGTCTTTGAGCACAAGAAGAATGCTCTCATCAAGGATATCATGGGTGGACTATTTGGGGACATCTCAGCCATGGTTCATACAATTGAGTATCAGAAACGTGGCCTTCCTCACATGCATCTTTTGGTATTTCTCAAGTCAGCTGACAAGATCAGAGATGCCAACCATGTTGATCACATAGTCTCTGCCCAACTTCCTGATCCACAGACTGAGCCCATTCTCTCAGAAGTTGTTACTTCTATGATGTTGCATGGTCCATGTGGTCCTGGCTATCCCAATGCTCCCTGTATGATCAATAACAAGTGTAGCAAGCATTTTCCCAAGGAGTTTAGAGAGGATACACTTTTTGGAGAGGATGGTTATCCCAAGTATACTAGGCCAAACAATAACCGGACATTTGAGAGAGCTGGATTTACCTATGACAACCAATGGGTTGTTCCTCACTGCAAGTTCCTCAGTGCAAAGTACCGCTGCCATATTAATATTGAGATTTGTGTCACCATTTCCTCTGTCAAATATATTCACAAGTACATCTTCAAGGGTCATGACAAGACAACCCTCACATTGGCAGCAGTAGGAGATCAAAACAGGGATGAGATCAAAGAGTATCTTGATGCTCGCTATGTATCCCCTGTAGAGGCTTGCAGCCATATATTTGAATTCTCCAGACATGGTGCCTATCCTACTGTCTATCGTCTTCCTGTCCACCTCCCCAACCAGCACACTGTCTATTTCAACCCAGACCAGACAGCAGCAGAGGTCCTTGCTAGGAGAAACATAAAAAAAACAGCACTCATTGCTTGGTTTGAGGCTAACAAAAATAATGAAGATGCACGCCATATCCTCTACCAAGACTTTCCCCAAACTTGGACTTATAATAACACAACCAAGACCTGGAACCATAGGAAAAAGGGAGTAGCAATTGGGAGGATGTACTTTGCCTCTCCAGTTCAGGGAGAGCGATTCTACCTCAGGCTTCTCCTGACAGTTGTTCCAGGTGCCACATGTTTTGAAGACTTGCGCACCTATCAGGGCCAGCTATATAATACATTCAAAGAGGCATGCTTGGCTAGAGGAATCTTAGAGGATGATAGAGAGTGGATTCAATGTTTGACTGAGGCTGGAGATATGCAGACAGGCAATGTGTTGAGGCGATTATTTGCAGTCATCCTCCTTTTCTGTCATCCTGCTGAGCCTCTCAACCTCTGGGAGCAATTCCGACCCAAGATCTGTGATGACTGTAGAGCACGACTCCAAGCCATGGCACATGATCAGAATATGAGGTTCACAGATGAGCAGGTATATGACTATGGTCTTCACCTCCTCAACAAAATCCTCATGGAGTCTGGAAAAACTCTTAGTGACTTCCCTCCTATGCCTCTTCCTCAGCAGGACTGGCAGAATCAGGCTGACAACTTTATGCTAGCAGCAGAGCTTGACTATAACCATGGTGAATTAGCAGCTCAGGTTGATCAAGATCGACAAAGATTCAACCAGGAACAGTCTAATGCCTACAATGCTGTCATGGACTCTGTCAACCAGAACCTTGGTCAATCTCTCTTTATCCATAGTGCAGGTGGATGTGGGAAGACCTTTGTCCTCAACACCATTGCTGCTGCTGTTCGATCTCAAGGCCATATTGCTCTCTGTGTTGCCTCTTCTGGAATTGCAGCTCTACTGTTGATAGGAGGAAGAACTGCCCATTCCAGGTTCAAGATCCCTATCCCTGCTGATGAAGCCTCTGTTGCCAGCATCAAGCGCACTTCACACATGTGGCCAGTCCTTCAGCAAACTAAGGTCATCATCTGGGATGAAGCTCCTATGCAACATAGAAATGCCATCAAGTCTGTTGATAGGTGTCTCCAAGACCTGTTTAATGTGAGTATTCTCATATTATTCCAGTAGATAAATAACTTATGATTTTTCATTAGAATGAGAGGCCTTTTGGTGGTATTACTACAGTTTTTGGTGGTGACTTCCGCCAAACCCTTCCTGTTGTCCCTCATGGATCAAGACAAGATGTTGTTCAAGCCTCCTTATGCAAATCCCCTCTCTGGAATAACATTACTGTCCACTACCTGATTCATAACATGAGGTTGGAGCAGACTCCAGACAGCATTGATCATGCTAGATGGTTACTCAACATTGGAGCTGGAAATGACTTACCCAATGATCATACTCTCCAGATTCCTGCTCCTATGTGTTGCCCTAACCTAGACTCCTTGATCAACTCCATCTATCCTAATATCCAATTCCCCATGCCTGATCAATACTTCCTGGATTGCACCATTCTCTCTGCCAGGAATGATGAAGTCGACATTCTCAATGCTTCAATTCTTGGCAAGTTCCAACCTGAAGTTCCATCCCACCTTCTCATGAGTGCTGACTCTATTGAGCTGGAGAATGACCAGATGAACAACTACCAGCCTTATCCACCAGAGTACCTCAACTCACTCAATGTAGGTGGTTTGCCACTGGCAAAGTTGGTCCTTAAGGAGCATTGTCCAGTAATGCTTCTAAGGAACTTGGATCCATCCAGAGGATTGTGCAATGGGACTAGGATGATTGTGGAGAAGATAGAGAGGAGAGTTCTGAGGTGTAGGATCATCAGTAATGATCCCAAGTTTCATAGCCAGATAGCCTTGATTCCTAGGATTACCTTGCAACCATCATCAGAGAACCTACCTATTCCTCTCAAACGAAGACAGTTCCCAGTCCGACTTGCATTTGCAATGACTATCAACAAGTCTCAGGGACAGTCAGTGAAGCATGTTGGGATTAACTTGGAGACATCTGTGTTCTCTCATGGACAACTATATGTGGCTCTCTCAAGGTGTACATCAGGAAGGAGGATTAAAGTCCTGTTACCAGAGCTGGAGGACAACAGGAGGACTATGAATATAGTGTACAAAGAAGTACTTTCAGGACTTCAACTTGGACAGATATAATGTATAACACTATGTAACATGTAGAATAATGGCTTTGGATTCTGAATCTGATTGTGCTTTGAACTATGAATTAGTTTGTGTACAGAACTCTGAATTAGTTTGTGTACAGAACTCTGAATTAGATTGTGTGCAGAAGTCAGAGAGTGCCGAAGGCACGGGTAATACAGCCTAGTTTAGCCCTTCAAGGAGCACCGGGGATGACTAGGTATAGGTACCCGAGCCTGACAAATGCTTAGGTCAGCAGGCGGTAATTCATCGGCCCGGCAGCTAGTAAGAAACCAGAGCCGGGCACATTATAACTGCGCTGAGTGGGGTGCGGTCTTATGTACTACACCGCGCTCTAGCCTACATCTGCATCTTGTTCAGGCTCGTAATACTCAACCATGTCTCCAAGGGCGGAAGAGATTCGTCGCGGTTCATGCCTGTGCGAAGCTGTGAAATATGAAATCCACGGCAACCCAATCACATTTCGAGTCTGTCACTGTGTCAACTGCAGGAAAGCAACGGGATCAGCGTTTATGTCAAATGGCTTTTTTTTGCGGGAGGTGCGTTCCATTGTCTACATATGACATGTACTGATGTTGATGGAATGGACATGGTGACGTGTCTGCACAGCAAGTGCGCGTCGTCGAGGGACAGGAGAAGCTGAAAGTTTTCAGGGACACCAAAACTACAAGCGGTGTTGCGCTTGACCGACAATTCTGCTCCGAATGCGGCTCCAACGTTCTCCTTGCTAGCACCGACCCGGAGCGTTCCAAGAAGTTCATAATTGTTACATTGGGTACCCTGGACCACGAAATCGACTGGTGTGAGTCTCGATGGTAGATATTGTCGTCACTCGTACTCACTGGTTTCCACCTGCAGTGCCCAAGGCGGAGATATTCACAGATCAGAAACGCCATTGGGTTGGTGGAATTCATACTCAGAAAGCGGGGAAGTTGTGAAACCATGTATTTTAAGCGAATTCAATTTTCTTCCCCTTAAGGATCACAGAAGCTGGTTTTCCAAAGAGTGAATTAAATTAATTGACATGATAAGCAACTTTTAAGATATTACATGCAATACACTGAGGAATCTATTAATCCCGAACTCGTCTGAATACATGTCTCTTCAAACCATCTGGTCCGACCTCGTATACCCTCTCTAATCTATACCCACCTACCCTCGGTAAAACAATTGCCCACACAACCCAGTACAAGAATCCCAGGCCGAACACCGCCCACCCTGCAACAGCATGAGTCCAGTACGGCAAGGCCTCGTATGGCTCACCACCGGGAGGTGGTTTCGTCAAGGGTACAATGAAGAGGAAGGTATTAGCGACGCCAAAGAAGGCAGCAGCCACAAGTCCGTAGATAGGAACTGGTGGCCAGTTCTTGTAAGGCAGAAAGGCAAGAAAGATGATCCCGAAGGAGATGGCAGCGTTAATGACAGAAAGCGGATATGAAATCTAGAAGACTTCAGCTCGCAAACCCCGCACGGGAGGAACAAGCCATACTTACCACATTGATGACGAAGTTGTATGCGTCACCCGGAGGAAGGGCAAAAATGACGATAATGCATACAGCCCAATCTGGACCGGCCTAGTTGTCAAGAAAGTAATAATCAAATGCTGCGAGGACGTACGAAGTGCAAGGCCAGTGAGAGGGGCATTAAAAGGCCGATTCGACCCCCAGAACCTGCTAAACGGGAGGACGCCCTCGCGTCCGAGTTCCTGGTTAACACGACCTTGGGAAAATACCTGGAAAGCGGTTGGGTTTACGTACAAACGAGGAAAAACGGGGCTTACCACAGAGAGCACGTTACCCAGCGCAGAAAGAGCGACGAAAACGGACAAGGCACGCTCAGCCCTCGGGCCATAAACGTTCCTGAAAAGGAGGGCGGCAACGAGTCGACCTGAGCCGGTGATCTCCTCTTTGGTCGCACCGGCGAAGTAGGCAATATTGGCAAGGATGTACAAAACTGTCACGACGCCAATAGCAAGCGGACCCGCAATTCTCAAGGTACGCTGTGGATTCTTGACTTCAGCTAAAGCATAGTTTACGTTGCTAAAGCCGATGTATGACCAGATGACCTGCACGACCATCAAATATAAACGTCAGCCAACTGCTAATAAGGGATGACGCATAACTCACGTTGTACAGACTCAGACAGAATGATGAAGCGCTTGCTGTCGTACCTTCAAATGCATGACTGAAGTTGTGCGGCTTGGGTATCTTCATGTGGCCTCCAAGAGCAACGAAACCGGTGATGATGATGAATAAAAGGACGATGATCTTGAACACTCCTAGAAAGTTCTGCAGGCGGAGACCCCATTTGAGAGCGGTTCCGTGAACAAGGAGAGTGAATGTGACGCAGGCGAAGCCCACGAGTCGGAGAGTCCATCTTCCGGGCTCCACGTTTGCGGCCTTGAGGATGTATTCGCCAAAGACGAGAGAGTTGCCCGCTGCCCAAGCTGGATATTAGGATTTAAAGCATTAATTGGCACGTATCCTTGATTCTGTGTGAGTCGGACTGACCAAGTAGAACGCCATTCGCCGCGAAGACTGATGTGATAAGGTACTTGGGTCTGCGGAACAAGTATTCCAGATAATTTTTCTCACCGCCGTTCTTTGGAACAGCCTAGTGATGAGCGTGTTAACCTTGAGCCTGACTGCGCACACCAGAATCCAGATATACGTACACTGCCCCATGTGATGTAAACCTGCATTCCAGCGGAAGCGATGATGGCACCAATCACCCACATGAACCTATATGGCACGCTGTTGAAGGAGTTCGAACAGGGAGGGCTACTAAAACGCACAAGGATAAACCGACGCTCCCACTAAGGCCGAGAATTGAGCTTGGGGTAGCGAAGACCCTACGCACACAGTAAAGTCAGTCAGTGCGCATCAAAATGCCAAGTAGGATGGCGACTCACCCTGTACCAATGATTCTGTTAAAGATGATGAAAACAGCGGAAAAGAGTCCAATTTGTCGACGTGCTTCCGGGTTCTTAGAGTCCTCAGCTTCGTCGACTTCAGTGACACCATGGTCGTCGTTGAAGCCTTTCTTGTAGTCTTCCTCAGAGCTACGGGACATGGCACACGATCACCGTGTCACGGGTCGGCGAAAGGGGTCGAACGGTGTGAGGGAGTATCCCGATTCATACGACTATAGAAATAGAATTTACTATATACAAGGGGGTAGAAGAACGCTCGACACATTGCATAAAAATTGCGCACTCTCGCATAAGTAGTCCACTCGGGTGCGCTCGTTGACATCCGGACGCTTGGCGGGTTGATCCATCACGCACTATGCACGTGGTGGAGCCCAATTTGGAGCCGACGGATCAAGCCGAGAAGGCTTTTGAGGCTAACCACTCCATGTTCTGTTTTTGGGTATTCCTTTGACTCCTTTTGCCGTCTCTTCAGTACGCCGTTTCTAAAAACAAGAACCCCTTTGTGTTCGATATGAGGCTTGTTTTCTGTCTAGCTGTATATATTAGCGCAAAGTGGACATCAGATATCCACACATCTAATTCTCCCAACGCGTTGACCGCGTCCCAAAACTTCGACTGTATGCTCAAGTTTTTTTTTTCTCGACATCCCCTTCTGATGGTATTAAACGCATTTAGACAAAGTATCCGTATAGAGAACTATGCAGGCCGCAATTCGCCTTGATACATGCCCTGGGACAATTTCAAGTGAGTCAATTCTTTGATTTCTCAACATTCGTGTTTATCGATTCATCCACAGCAAATTCCGCCCACCGACCCCTGGAAACCAACCTACCTCCTGAGATCCTAGGCGAAATCTTCAAAGCTTACATTGCTTCCCCTTCGGACTCTCTCATCTGGGAAGATGGCACTGTTACAAGTGCTCCCACGGGCGACAGCCCTATGATTCTCGGGCAAATATGTTCATATTGGCGAAGCGTGGTGCTCGAAATGCCAACCCTCTGGTCCTCAATTTTTGTGGAGTACCCGGCACCATACCATGTCGACCTCGTACAAATGTGGCTGGACCGAGCGGGGTCGTGTCCCCTGAACTTGGTTTTACGTGATTGGGTGGACAGCGGCAATAGAGGTTGTTCAGAAGGAACCGAGGCCATTATGAAGATGTTTGTTGAGAGGTCAAAGTCTTGGAAGAGTATTGACTTTGTGATTGAACTTCGTGATTCGTCAATCCTGGACTCGTTGGGATGGGACGCTTGTCCCATACTGGAATCGGCATCGGTTTGTGCGAGGTACTGGAATAGGGAGGTTTTGGGTACGTTTTGGGAGAAGTTGCATCGGAGTCCACTGCTTCGTTGCGTCGACTGGTATCGCACGTTCAAGGGTGGCCTTCCTGCTCATGCGCCATGGGCCCAACTACGACATATCAAGACTATGAGCACGTTATCTGACGAAGATGTGGTTTTCATCCTCCAGGCTTGCCCTGAATTGTCCTCGCTCGACATCTACTACACCAGCTCTATGTCACTTCCTCCATCAACCCCGATCATCCACGACCGCCTCGACACCTTAATCCTTAACCTGGTCAGCGACTCCACACCCCTCTTTGACCACATATCTCTCCCTGCTCTGCAAACCCTCCATCTCAACAACGAGTGTGGCTTCACTCCTCCTCACCTAGACGAGGCTGTGGGGGGACCTATCGAAGCTTTTTTACGACGCTCTCAATGCACCCTCAGCGACCTAGAAATCCTTCACTTTGACTACGGTCGCAACATTGATGAGCTACTCCAACATGTTCTTTACGCTCCCGCCACCCGTTGCCTCGAGCATTTCGATCTCTATCCCATCAGACATGACGTGTTAGACCTCGACGCTATGGCTGAACACCCTGCGCAATGTGTTCGCGACGCCGTCTCGGCGATGGAGAAAGAAGTCTTCATTCGGCCACGCGAGATAGTCTTGGAAGTTGTGGATATGGAATGCCTGGACGACCAGGTTTATTTTGAATGGGAATATGCGTCGTCGCCAGCGTCATTTGGGAATGATGGTATGACGTCTTTCCAATCTCACTTGGCTCAACTTCATCTTGATGACTGAGACCTGTCGTTTTAAAAGCTTTGTGTATATAGTTGTGTAATACGCCTACTCTATGTACCATATATTATGACCCTCTCCCACGAGCAGGTACTCAACTAGAATCGTGCCGTATAATTAGCAACCCGCGGATCTGAGTATTTCCTTACCCGAGTACACGCTGCATGCATACACCTCACATTGAAGTTATATATTCCTGTGAGAGACTCTCTGCCGTTCTTGATAAATGTACACTCCACCTTATCCAAGGCTGGGGGACAGAAGGCCAAACGGTGAGTAAGCCCAGCACGCGAGCAGAGCAGACGATGATCCACGACTTCCAAAATGAGGACATTGTGCTGAGTCAGGCACATGTCCAAGCAGAGCCAAACAAAATGAGGCGGAGGGAGTTTGTTGTTCTTCGTCGTTGCACACAGCGACGACCACTCCCTCCTCATCGTCTACACCGACATCCAACAACACTCATCCAGCCCTGCACGATACGACACACGTCACAACAACAACTTATCGGACCACTCCATCACGATGCGAGAGTCCAACTTTGCCTTTCCAGCCCAGAACAAGGCGTGCGTCTGCATCACCTCGCAGCTCTACGACCGTCGTGGTGAGTAAAATAAACCATACACCCTCTTCCTGATCGTTGTCTGATAAATGATTGCAAAAGCCTTGGACACAACGGCCCCTCTACCCCTGTTCAACTCGCTTACACACCTAACATACCTTACCTCGACCTCCCCCCGGATCCGTGAAATCATGACGATGGACGGTGGCCTTGAGCGCCTCGTCAAAATCCTACAGGACTTTTGCTTCTCCCCACCACCTCCTGAAAACCCAACGGTCATTTACGGCCTTCTCCCACCCAACTCGCGTCCGCCCAAACCCCAACCGACGCTCAACCCCCCAGTGTTCGATAAACACGCCGCATACCGATTCTCTCTCGCCTTCCAGTGTGTCGTAAACATCGGTGTGCGGGGGAGTGAGCAGATTCGGAGGAGGGTTGTCCAGGCCGGTACACTGGACGTTGTTGGGTGTATTTTGGAGGCGTGGTTGGCGAGTAAGGGCTTTGCCGTTGGTCCCAGTTCGAGTGCCACTGGTATACCGAGGGAGACGAGGGAGCAGAGACATGCAAGGCGCCAGGCTGCGATTGAGAATCGACAGAGAGAGGAGGCGTTGGCCCTTACGAGAGCCTTGCAGAGGACTCAGATGGAGCAGATGCAATTGATGCAGGCTCAACAGACGATCCAACAACTGCCGACTCAGCGACCCCCTGCACAGACTCAGTCACAAACGCTACCACGACCACATCAGGTACTGCAGCAGCAGCATCAGCAGACTACACGACTACATGATATTCAGACCACACCGAGTAGTTCTCAGCGGACTAACAGGGAACAGAGCGTAGCCGAAGAAGTAAGGGTATAGTCTCATCGTGGGATAAGTGTGATTGACCAATCGAACTTTTTTCATTTAGGACGAACCAATGGACGTTTCGCCACGCCCAGAAAGGAGTCTTATTACCTCTGCTGGATCGTCGACTGCTCCCAGTACATCATTCCCAACCCCCCGACCATCCACGTCAACCTCCGCCTCCAACAGCGACACTGACCTTTCGACCAACAACTCGACCGCTGCTACGCCTTTGGGAACTGGGACACCTACCGGCGTTGTCGTCATTCCCAACCGAGAGCGCAGCGGAACCGTCATCGCCCGTCCTGTATGGGATACAACCCTTGCCACCAATCCCCCCCGCCCACACACCAACAATACTGTAACAACTACCGCGATCACACTTCAGCCACAACGTTCCAGCAATCTCAGCAACTCGACAATCGTCAATGGCCGTTCTCGTTCCGCAACATCACCTTCACCCTCACCATCAACCGACACGTCACGACCCGATACCGAAACTGAAGACGATGGCGATGCAGAGGGCGAGACTGAAGATGTCGATATGGAAGATACCACCCAGTCAACTCAATCCTCCATATCCAATAATTCCATGACCATGAACACTGGGATGACACCTACATCCGCATCCACATCGGTCTCCGCGTCACCCTCCCCTGAGCGCCAGCCCACCGCTCCACCTCCACACCGCACGCGGCTGTCACTTAGCCGCCGTGCTGTTGGCATCGTGTCCGAAAACGCACCGGCGGCGCAGACGTTACCCGGCATCGAAGGCGCACATCATATCATTATCAATGAAGATCTTGGCGAATTAGGGGTCGGCGTGGGCGTGGGTGTAGGTGTGAACGTAGGTGTGGAAGATGGGATTGTGAGTTTGGACCAACAAGCGACAGAGGATTTCGCTATGGGCGCGCCGCCCGGTGCACCGGGTGCTATTGAGGGTACGCCTCGATTCGGTGTTGGTATGGGAGGTGTTGGACGACATGGACATACGCATACGCATACACATGCACATGCACACACATTACCGCATCAGGCGCCGGATGTTACGCCCCGTGCGGCGGTCGTCGGGTTGCCTAGTGAGTCGCCTAGTCCAACTCCATCCCGGATGGGTGTAGGGATGCGAGGAAGGTCGGGGACAGCACCGGAACCGTTTACGGAGCCCTTGGTTTCTGCTCCAGGGCCCTCGACAGGTGGTGCACTTGGTCTTGGACAGAGGACGAATTCGGGATCTGGGATTGGGGTTATCCCGTCTAGTACTTCTCCTGGACAGAACGGTAGTCCCGGTGTAGGGACCAATGTGGGTGCGGGCGCTGGAAGCAGTTCCACCACTCCCGCAACAACCTCCGTCAATACGAATTTCAACAACTATACGACTGCGACTACGCAACGGGTCCCGAGTCCCGGGCCGGTAACCGCGACGAACACGATCTCAAGCACAGCGAGTAACAGTAGCACGACGACCACACCCGGGACGGCTACTGCCACGCCAACATACCCAGGACCGTACCGCGACGAGGATGTGCTGCTAGGGCTCCAACTTTTGGCGTACTTGAGTAAATACCCCCATGTCCGACAGGCGTTTTATAAACCGCGCCAGTCCTTCCACCCCGCGACGTTGGCGTATCAGCAACAGCAACAGCAAGCAAACGGGTTTAATACGGGCGGGAGTGGAAAGGGCAAGGCACCCATGATCCCACCTCCGATGCAGAAGGATGGGAGTTACTTCAAGACGTTTAATGGGAGTTCTGTTATGGCGTCTAGTGCACTTCCACCCGCAGGTGCGAGAAGTGGGAAGGAAAGAGCCATGTCTTCAGGTGCCAGCTCTTCGTCTGCGTCGAGTTCGAATCTTGTTGGGGGGAGTACGGTTGGGAATGGAGGGAGTGGACAACCGAGACAGACGAATGTATTTAGCCTTGTGGAGAGGTTTACGTTTAAACCGAGTTCGAGTGAGCTCGCCGCGAATGGAGGTACAGTTCCGAGGTTGCCGCCTGAGATTCAGTATTGGGCGGGGGTGGTGATGAGGAATGCGTGTAGGAAGGACGATAATCGGGGTGGGATTCGGCAGTGTGCGAATAGTGAGTGTTCTTATTGGTCCTTTTTGCATGTGCATTACTGATGGTTGTATGCGTCCTTGCGATTTCTTAGTGTTGTGTGGACGATGGGAAGCATACCCACGTGAATTTGCGAAATGTAGGCGGTGTAGGAAGGCCAAATATTGTGGAAAGGAATGTCAGAGTACGGCGTGGAGTGAAGGACATAGGTTCTGGTGCAGCGCAAAGGATGTGGATGATGATAATGCTGGGTCGAGTAATAATCATAATGGCCACGCGCATGGCACGGAGCGGGAGCACCAGGATGGAGATGAGGAGGATTCGGGTGGGAGGAGGGAGAGACGGGAGCGGAGGGAGAGGGAGAGAGAGAGGGAGAGGGAGAGAGAGAGAGAGAGGAGGGAGGATGGTGCGGATACGGCTACGCAGGTTCCTCGCTCGTCGCGGCGGGTGAACGTAAATGTAGCCGGGGGTGAGGGTGCGGGTGTTAGGCCTCCTCCGCCATCAAGTCCTATTGAGGGACGGAGAAGGGCAGAGACGATTACTGGTGCTAGTGTTCGGGGACAATCGGGCGCGTCTGCGTCGCGTGATATGGTGCTTGGATGAATATCCAGCCTCTTTTTTCAACTCTTTCTCTCTCGCTTTGCTTGATGACTACACTCATACACATGCATACTTTGCACGGTTCACAGTCCACAGACTACAATTCCATGACCCTCATCTACGCCGCTCTGATTTCTAGTTTCTACCCCACCAGAGGTCGAACGAGGTCGCCTAATGCACCTCGTGTGACCGACCTTTTTCATGGATCTTTTCTCTCTTCTTTCAATTCTGTTCGTAGTAATGCCCGTGATCTCTCGAATGTGTTGTCGTTCAATGACCGGTTGATACAGTAGATACATCCGCACATTACCACAATCCTACTGACGATTCGTTATGATTATCCTCTCGGGTGGATCAGTGAGACCAGTGATGGCCGTGGGACGTCGATTGGACCCTATTTTATGTCCGATTCTCCACCGTTCTGAGTCATACATACCCCACCATCACAGATGCTGTCGCGAGTCGCACTTCGGAACATCCCCCGCCTACCCAAACGCCTTCCTCATCACTCACGATGGATGAGCAAGGGCGCAGAGTCTCAGACGGATTATACGGCTCTTCGTGAGCTTGGTGAGCGGCATGTTACAAAGGGAGTGAGCAGGATTACGCAGGGGATCATGCTTAGGGGCGAGGGGAGTTATGTACGGTATGACGATGGACGCAGGATGTTGGATTTCACCTGTGGTATTGGGGTTACGAATCTTGGTATGTGTCGTTGGATTTCTTGAGACCCTTCGTTGAGGTGTGGTTGTAGGGCACGGGAATGAGAGAGTTAGTCGGGCTGCAGCTGAGCAGTGCATGCAGCTCGTTCACTCTCAGGTGTGTGCTCCTATCCTATTAACATTCATTTGGTGTTGACTGTGAGATAGTGCAGTATAGCTCTGCATGAGCCGTACCTTCGTCTCATCGAGCGCCTCCTGCCCGTAATGCCTGACCCATCCTTGGATTCATTCTTCTTCTGGAACTCGGGTTCTGAGGCAGTTGAGGCTGCGATGAAGATGGCTAGGTACATCACGGGGAGGCAAAACATCATATGTATGCAAGGCGCGTATCACGGGAGGACGTACGGCGCTATGGCTGTCACGAAGAGCAAGACGATTTATTCGGAACATACTTTGCCTCTTATGGTGAGTTCGCTAAACGCTCGTACGTTAACAGCGGGTTGATGCGTGTATTTATCCAGCCAGGAGTCCATTCAATCCCATTCCCGTATTGGCACCAATTCAATCTTCCGCCATCCACACCGACTCAAATCCTAACCGACCAATCTCTGTATCAACTAGATCTGCTACTGGCACAACAATCCGCACCTAAGGATACTGCTGCGATATTGGTCGAACCTGTATTGGGCGAAGGAGGGTACGTACCTGCGCCGAAGGAGTTCCTGGAGGGATTGAGAGAGGTGTGTGATCGGCATGGGATTTTGTTGATTGTGGATGAGGTTCAGGCTGGGTTTGGGAGGACTGGGAGGATGTTTGCTATTGAGGAGAGCGGGGTGAGACCGGATATTATGATTATGGCCAAGGTATGTTTCCCCGTGTGGTCGTGGATCCTTTGCAGTGCTGATCGTTTTTTGGGTAGGGACTTGGGAATGGGTTCCCGATTAGCGGTGTTGTGAGTCGGAGGGAGTTGACTGATAAGCTTAAGCCCGGGTCTATGGTGAGTGGTTCTAATGTAGAGGGGAGTATGCGGTGATAATATGTATGTTAATTAGGGAGGAACGTATGCTGGGAATGCGGTGTCTTGTGCCGCGGCGGCCAAAGTCCTGGAAGTATTCAAGGAGGACAAGATACTCGACAACGTTGCACTCCGGTATGTATCTCCACCACTTATATGTGAGCTAATTAAACGCGAACGACCCCCGTAGCTCAAAGCAACTCGTCTCCTTCCTCAAATCTTTGCAAAAAGACCGTTCACTGAAACCCTACATCCTCGACGTGCGCGGACGCGGACTCATGGTCGGCATGGAATTTGCATCGCCGACCGGCCCCGCACCGTCCGCCCGAGCACGCGACATCGGAGTCGTTTCAGGCGCACCGGAACATATAGCGAGCAGAGTGACGAAAAAGTGTATCGAAAAGGGGATGTTAATTCTGACGACGAGCGTGTACGAAACGATCAGGTTTATTCCACCTTTGAACGTAAGTGAAGAGGATATGAAAAAAGGGTGTAAGATTTTCGAGGAGGCTCTTAGAGAGGTCGTGCGTGAGGGTTAGGAGGCTTGGTTTGGGAAACGAGGTGGCAACTTGTTAAACAAATTGATGTCATTGGATCCAAATCGTGTATTATATATGTACTGCCCGTGCTTGAATACAAAATCGTATCACCCCATTGCCCATGAACTTTAGCGGCGACCCTGACGAGTTTGACGGATTCGATCCTGGCTCTGTGCCAGATTTTAGCAACGGTGAAGAAGGTAATTGGGGTGGAAGTCGTAGTGCATCCACGGCCGGATCAGGTGGAGGTAAAGGTCCAGGTCCAGATGAGGACAACTACGACAAAGTTGCACGTGGGGCGTCATCTTCCGAGGATGGACAGGGTATTGCTTTCTTAGATCCCTGTTTTTCCTGCGTTGAGGCTGGTGTGTGTCTGTGTAGGTTCAAATCCGTCTGGTCCTGGGTCCACATCCATTAGGGAAAAGGTTAAAGACGTGGCGAATAAGTTTGTGAATAATCCAGGCGAAGGGGATGAAGTAGGGAGTCAAGGGATTGGAAAGTCTCTAAAACGTGGGTACTTGTATTGAGATTGTGACGAAGACGAGACTCAGTGTGGGGTAGATGGGACAGCGAGTGATCAGGCGTTTGGGTACGGCGGGAGTAGCAGTGGTTATTGATCCAGTCAATTCATCTCGTGACGTCATTTTCTGGGGTAATTTACATATATTTATCCGAATCGACACTTTCTGCAACATACAACATAACCACCATGAGCAGCGAACAACCTTCTGCACACAAAGGCGGTCCAGCAAACCAACGTACGTTCTTCTATACTGCACGCCTCGCCCTTGCTCGACACACCGCCCAGCCGCAGTTGATCAAGTTCCGATCCAGCAAAAAGACAAACCCGTAGCAGATGACACGGATGTTCAGAACTATCCAGATGAAGGCGATAGTATGTCCCCACTCACCCTCCCTTCTCCGCAACAAATCGCCCATCACACAGCTTCCCCTGCCCCGCGCTCACCCTGACGTCCGCATACATCGACACCTAGCGACTTCATCAGGTGGTTACGGATCATCTACAAACATCTATTCGGCTCGCGCACAGAGGGGAAACGTTGACCCCTCTCGGGCAGGCAGATTTCAAACCCCCGAATTGGATGGGGATGGAGGGTTATTGGAGGTGAAACACGTCGAACGGGTTGGGATGACGGGTAGTGGGTTGGGACAAAAGATCAGAAAGGAATCAGGTTTGGTTTCGTTGGGCCCAATTTATAGTGATGGGTTGGCTGGGAGTGAGGAGGAGATCGAGGATGCGATTGAAGGTGGGTTGTCTAGGTATGAACTTGGTATCCAGTTTGGCCTGCCCGTCGATCGCAAGGCGAATGAAGCGAGTGATGTGGTAGAGATATGATGCAAAGGTATCGTGTAAGAAGGAGGCGAGGCGACGATGAGTTTTTGATGTGCCCGAATGGAATAGCTTACCTTATAATCGTGGTTTTTCTTTGTCTGTTGTGTATTAGAAGTGTATGCCAGTCATTGTCTACGTGCAACGCTTTGTCGACACTTGGCACACGCCATCGACTCAAGGGACAACATCGTTGGTGCGTGCATATGACCTGCTTTTGGGGTACACCAACCAGCTATTCCCCTTTACAAGGGACGTCTTTTGTCCCCTTTGTGCATCCCCCTCTTTATTAACCAACAGCCACGTCCAAAGCAGGCGCCAAACACGACCTCGGATCTGGAACGAACGGAATCCAAGCCCGGACCCACAGGTACACGTGGAAGAAACCCCACAGTACTTTGCGATGGCCGAGACCAAGAGCGCGGAACGATCCCAGAGGCATTCATTACGAGGTTGTGGCGCCTCATGCTGACCAGTTGTTCCTCCACAGCGCAGCATATGCCGATATTAATCCCCCAACTGTCCCCACTACCACCCCTTCGAGAGCTTCTACCGATCAAATGGAAGCTCTGCGGTGGCAAAATAAAGAATACCAGTAACCCTCAAGGCAACTACTGTTGCGTAACGACCCCCGGCACCTTGCGTGCACAAACTATCCCTCCACAACACAGGAGGGCGACAGTGGGGACGTCTCGTCCTATAGCTGTCTACTCTACCACCACATCCCAGAACTGTCCTCTCCACTGAGAAACGAGTCTTCCAACAACTTATCATGGAAAAGACAAAGAAGCCGTTTTACCAAGTCCAAGAGGACGATATTATCATTGCGTACGACACCATTCACTATCAGCGCTTCTTACTAGACGTTGATGCTGTGCCTTGCTTTCAGGTTCTTTGGGGTATCTGGCTCCGGAAAGAGCACTGTGAGTGCGCTCGCTTAATCAAATAAAGCGTATCCAACAGTGGCACCTCCTCCCCTTTCTAGTTCATCGACCTCCTGACTGGTCGACCAAGTGCAAGAAAACCTAAACGGGGTCCTGTACCTTCAACAACTCGAATCAGAGCCTCTCGCATTACCGGACACCCTAAATTCGGCGATAGGCTCGTCCTCCTCGACACACCCACTTTCGACGACCCTCGCCGGTCTCAAGTCGAAACTCTCTGCGCCATCACGAGGTGGTTAAAGAAAACGTACGTCACATCACCTGCACCTTCCACATGAGGCCGTCATACACAGCCAATGGGTCCTCTCTAGGTACGAGAACAACGTCAAGCTCAGCGGTGTCATATACCTCCAAGGTATAACAGACGACCACTTGGAAGGCTCATCCCTCCGATGTCTTAGAATCTTCGAAGAACTATGCGGCGAAGCTGCAATGAACAGAGTTTCTCTCGTATCCACTCTATGGGACAACTGTAAAGCCCGCGATGGCAAACGAATCGAATTTGAGCTCAAGAATGGATTATGGAAGCCGTTCATTGACAGAGGGTCTATTGTCGATCGTATGGGCGAGAAAACGAGTCAAGAGGCATGGAGGATCATCGGTAGGCTTCTTGAGAATTTTGGGGGAGGGGGTGGACAGGCGTTTTTGTTGCAGGAGGAGTTGGTCGATCGAGGGACTAGATTCTGTCAAACTCGGGCTGCGCAAATGGTATTGACTTCACGCCAGAAAAGAGTCTCGAGGATCAAGGGGAAGTTTTGAGGTCCTTGCTCGCTCAGAGATGATGAAAAGGTCGAGATGTTTGTTTTCTTTTTTTTTGTGGGTCGAATGTTCGTGATTGTGGTTCCCACATGTGCCTTCTGTTAGAGATGGCAGCGTGTTTCGCTGATACCTCTAATTTGAAGAAGCCTATGTAGAATCATATGTACAGTATCTCTCCGAAATGGTTTCTCCGGGCGTAATGCAGGAAGTGGATTCGGTAAGAGCCTATTGGCGCGTCTTAATTTAGTGTCCTTGCCGCGTTATTTTCTGGGGTAATGTATGGCCGTTTCCTGTGTAAAGCGCTACGCCCTCACATCTGCTTGGCGAAGTCGGCAACTACAGGCAAGAAACCACCGAGCAAGCCTTGGATCATCCATAAGTATCTACACGCCCTGTGCACAATGCGGTAACGTCGACCTTGCTCAATGGCTAAGGAGCGTTCTAAACACCCAACTAAACCAGGGGTCTGTCTCGTTGGGCTCGATTCACAGTCATGTGTTAGTTGGAAGGGAGGAAAGGATTTATGGAGGGTGCAACTGACGTTCAGCGGGGCGTGAACTCGGCATCAAGTTCAGTCCACCGCCGATCGCCAAGTATATCGAGTGGATGAAGTTGCGAAGATACGGTACAAAAGTCATATAGGGAGGCAATGCCAATAGATTTTTGACGCACTGAACTGAATACCGGGTATTTCAGTGGAGGTCTTTCTTTTTCAGTGGCATGTTATAAACACGCCATTCACCTAATTCCTTACCATAATCATTTGCATTGGGTCGCGTCGCTGACCATATTTAGGTTCTCCGTCACATGGCTGCATATGCTGTTGGCATGCATTCACTAGCGCTCTTCGTCTTCGCGGTCTTCAAATACAGCACCTGCCTGTAGACGGCAGAATCGCCTCGTGGACACTGATCATTCTTGAGCCTGAGCCACCAACACATCCCATGGATTCACCAGATATCACCGCCATCCGGGAACTTCGAAAAGACGACATCGTTATTGGGTAGCGCCTACCTTTGCTCAAAGGAATCGACACTAACTAGTCCCATACCCACCTAGCTTTGTGGGAATTACGGGGTCCGGAAAAAGCACAGTGGGTGCCCCTTCCCCACTGTGACTTGACCTCTCTTCATGCGTGTCCTTTTCCAATACGTCTAGTTCATCGACCTACTAACCAGACAAACTGGCACGTCCGATGAACGTGCCGGGCATGCCCTCGAAACCAAGACAACCGAAGTTCAAGCCATCCGCGTCACGCACCCCAAGTACGGGGATAGAATCGTCTTCCTTGATACGCCCGGTTTCGACGATACCCAAGGATCCGATATGCGGATCTTGTCAGATATTGATGGGTGGTTGAGCAAGTCGTAAGTAACTTGCTTCCCTATTTCAGGGATAGAATTATTCGTGATGAACACGCTTTTACGTAGATATAAAGGGAATTTCAGACTTATGGGGCTCATCTATCTCCACCGAATCACGGACAACCGTATGCAAGGCTCTTCGCACAAGTATCTTCGGTTATTCGAAAAGTTGTGTGACGATGCTGCTATGAGCAGGACAGTCCTCGTGTCAACCATGTGGAACCATGTTAGAGATAAGGAGCTTGGCGAATCAAGGGAGTCAGAGCTCAAGGCAAAGTATTGGAAACCGCTCATCGACAAGGGATCGAGGGTTGATCGTCTGAAGGAACGTACACCCGAAGAAGCATGGCGCATTGTCGAGGGAGTGATTCAAGAGGCGAACCGAAGAGAAGAAATCTTGTTGTGGAAGGAGCTGGAAGTGCTTAGAACAAAGCTTAATGAAATGCAGGAGGGCGGACAGGTGAACCGTGCACTGCAGAACGTTCTCACTGAACGAATGGATAGGACGAGGTTTATGCACGCCAGAGCCGAGAGGTTGAATGACGCAGAAGTGGCGAAAGAGTTGAAGAAGGAGTACGCGGAGGCTGAGGTGCAGATTCAGAAGGTTCTCGAGGAAGTGGGCAAGTTGAAGATTCCACTGGGGCAACGAATCTTAGAGTTCTTTTCATCTTTATTTGGAAAGAGACAGAGGGCTGTGAGTTTCCTCCCTTTCTATGACTGCAGAAATAGCGTAATGACCCCGTCCACAGAAGGCGACCAAAGTCGCAGGCGCTACCTGAGCTCCGATGTCACTCCCAATGATATCCCTTCAGACGTGAGGGTTTTGCAATCCGACTCGTGCCTTTACTTCCCCCTTCTATTTTGCCAGTGGCACGTTGTACTTGTTTCTTTTTCTTTTCTTTTCTTTTCTTTTTCTTTTTTTTTTTTTTTTGCATCCCGGGTGATCGGTTATTTCGATGGCAAGTGAATATGATTTATTATGAGTACTCGTAGAGAATATGCTTGGGCGTAATCGCCAGGAAGGGCAGGACACCTTCTCCGTGTACAGATTTCCAACTCCGTAAAGTGTAGGTTTTAGGTCTCGATCCCGCACCGGCAACGACGGGGATTTCTCTTTGTGCTACCTATTTCAATCTACCTAGTTTGCCATTTATATAAAATAACAAGCCTCACGTCTTAACTACAAAACAACGCCTACAGTCACGTTCCACTATCCTGCTTCAGAAGCCTTAGGCCTCAGAAGCCCAGAGTTTATGCAGTCGTGTCACGAACCAATAAATGATGTGGTGGCGAGTCACACGCGCAAGCTTGCGGAGCAAAATGCCCGTCGTGCGCACATTTCATAACGTATTGAACCCAAGCGCGGGTTCTTCCTCTGATCCAGCATGATACACATCTCAGTCATAGAGTCCTTGCCTTGAAAAACATGTACCACGAATTAAAGCCCCTGTTAACGGTGGCGATAAACATCAGAGACAGTTCCTAAGCCCTGCAAGCGACGACTTGTATCCCCGATAAGTAAGACTCAAAACACATATTAGAGGAGGTAAAATTCTTGGGACCCTGTCGCATTCTGTCCGAAAGCCGTCCACCTCTCTCTTGGTTTCTGTACAATGTTGAAAGGCTTGGTCTCTCTCGCTTTGAGCCTTGTGCTCATCGCCGGTGATTCCCTTAGAACTTTCGACGCACAAGGTGCTGACGCTGATTCCCAAGGTTGAATTTTATAGGTGTAGGCGCACAAGACCCCGAGTGCAACAGGTTCTACACCGTTCAGTTTGGTGACACCTGTGACAGAATCGGCAAGAACGAGAATGCACCAAGGTCTATACCTACATCTTCAAATCCAGTGGAACTTCATCTGATTGTGTTAGCTTAGTTGGCAGATCCGGTTCGAAAACTCAGATTTTATCGATGTAAACTGCAGCAACTTGTATCCCGGGCAGGTGCGTCTATGGTACACGTCTAGATTAGCGTTTGTCTCATTGGTGGAATCAGCAACTCTGCTTGGGAGTCGTTGGGAGGGACTGTCAGAAGGTTTACGTCGTTAAATCTGGGGATACGTGCGCATCTATCGCCGCCTTCCAGGGTTTGACGACTGAAGGATTCATACACGCCAATTGGAGAGGTGTTGGTGATGACTGCTTTATTTACGTTGGGGAGGTAAGTAGGCGCCGGCTCTGTCGTTTTCGCACGTTCTGATTGATTGTTCCCAGGTGCTGTGTGTTGATCCTGCTTTCGCCGTAACGTCATAAACACGAGGCAGACAATGCACTGCCATCCTCTACAACAAAACATATATATTACTTGTGCATGAACCGGGGTATCGTATTGCTCGTACAAACGTAATGCAAGACGTGAAATTCAAAGCATTGACAAAATTAGTTGAAGGCTTGGGTATATTGGCGAGACGCAGCCGGGGACACACTGGGCTGTGGAACGGTCGCATACTCGAAGTGATTGTGAATGTGCTGTCGATCAAGACTTTCCCTTAGTCTCTCCATCTCCTCGTCCCTCTCGCCCTCCTGAGTGATAGCGAGTGGGGGAGATCTCGACGTCTCTTGGGCAGGAACGCTCGATTCAACCTGATCGCGTTGCTGCTCAGGTGCGGAGGGACCAGGAGATAGTTCTTGGCCGCTTTGATTGCGGGCGTGCAGGCTGTTCAAATAAGCCATATATTGAGCCCAGTACCACTGGTATTGCATCATCAGATGGGGGTCCGCCCGTGGCACAGCTTGGGGTTGCATCTGAGCAACTTGCGTAGGGATGGGTGGCACTTGTCCATCTATGACTGTGTGAGTGCGTAGCAGCATGAAGCTCAAAAAAGACATACACCCAGGATATGTGGAAGTTTGGCCATGCATAGGGCCTGCATATGCAGTACGGGTGTCGGCTTGGACGTCTGCAGGTGATTATCAGTCTGGGGATAGCGTAGATCAGTAGAAGTAGCGCACTAAAGCTCCGAGCATCATGGCGCGAGTAATTAGGGCTCATATCTATGTTATTGTTGCTCCCCGCAACGCTGACCGACGAGTCGATGGTGCGGGTGGTCTGATCCCGACCAATTTCATAGAAGTTCCCCCCATTAATCTCGAAATCGTAAGCCCCCTGGAAGAACGGCATGGTCAAAGTGATTTTTGAGCACGAGTGAAATGAGAAGTTGGGAGGAGTTTGATAGATGGCGGTGGGAGGTGTACGGGGCTAGGAGGACATGGAGTACAAGAGCTACTCCATGCATCCTCGGCCCTTTTATTCATGCGTAAACCGTGACCTTAAGAGGCTGTGTCTGTCATTATAGGCGCCCCAGAACTATGCGCAATTGCGCAGCAGCCTGGGAGGCAAGAACATGCTAAAGACTGCAAGTTCACAATTGTCCTTTGGACATAGATTGTGATAATACTTTTCATTGAGCCTGGAGGCAGGAAAAGTAGGGACATGGTCGTAGCTCTGGCGCTAATCGCAAATGAAGGAATCAATGCGGCTGCATCGGAACTTAGCCACCAAACACAGAAATAGAGGGTGTAGAACAACTCTCACACTGACTTCAAAACACATAGACAGCGACATATCCGCTAGGCCAACAACTCACAAAATGAGCGCGTTGATCACGACTGAGCCCAGCATAAAATAGTGCGGACTATTTATCGGCACTTGAATTATTTTATCTCCGACACTGGACACTTCGGTGGGTTTAGAGCTTACGCCCCATGTATTCCATTAACCAACCCTCCGAATTTCATGCTGTTTTTATACACAGTAAAACCCGTTTCCTGAAGACTACCAGCGGCAGGAATACTGAGAATTTTGCGCTTGGAGGCTCCGTCAAAAGCGGTAAGATTTGTAGCAACGGCTACTCAAGTATTTCCGCATCTTCTAGCGGGAAGAGAAGTTCAACAAACCACTCATCAAACGTCCAGAGCTTGGTCTTTGCACGGTCTATGCTGAGCCTTATACAAGGGACCGAGACTATATAAAGGAGTGGAAAATATGTAGGTAGATTTTAAAAAACGATCACATCGCCGGTGTGCGGGAACTTCAGGTCGAACAACTCAGTGCGGGGACGAATTCAACCAGTACGTGGGGCCGTGAGGCAGAACGTGAAAGGTATTTAAATCACCATAACTCGGCCCCTTCAACTCCCCGTACCCACTTCGACTTCCCTACAACTTGGTTCTACCTATCGAATCGAAACAAGGCTCAACCTTAACTAGGCTCAGAATTCGACGTCTTGGATAAAGTAGAATTGACCGGACTTTATACCATAGGCAACTTCTTGTGTGAGTTCCCGAAGCATTAGGAACTGCTTTAACTCTCACTTGAAACGCCGCTTGTCTTCGGACGTAAAAAAGCAAGTATCATGGCCACCCCTCTTTCTATCAGTGATTTCCTTGCTAATACCCGAGCTGTCCGTGGCTTTGGAAACCGGGTGGCCAGACGGCCACATTGTGAAACTTCAGTCGCATTACACCCACTACCCCTCTCCTCCCAACGTTGCCTTCTTCTGTCCCGCTTGCTGAACAACTTCCATCTCTCTGAGATTGCCAGACGGATTCACCACGCTTACGCAGACGGTTATCTCTTACGCCTTCCTTTTCTTTCAGCAAGTCAACAAACTCTACTTGGAAATCCAAGCAATATACCATGACCGGCAAGTACGTCGCGTCTAAAATTCGCAGTGTCTTTTCACTGACTCCAGTCTCAGCGCGAGCTCAGCTACAGACCAGCATTCTCACAACCTGACCAAGGAGAAGCCAGCAGTAGCACCCAGGGATGACGACAATATCACTACCGTACAACCTGCGCCCTTGTTCTCGAAGGATGATGCCTCTGACACTGCGACCATTTTCGAGGCTTTCAGAGAGGTCTCCCTCGACTTGACGTTTTCCTTCTCGACTCAAAACTCACCAGCTACATCCACGTCCGAATCGCCTGCATCGGAACCCGCATCGCCCTTGCCTCCCCCATCAGCTCATCTTCCTTCTGCGTCGGTTTCAGCCGAAGCATCCCCGTCTATGCACGCTCTGTCCCGATCTATGTCATTTGCATCCCAACTTACTCCGCTCGCACCCCTCGTGAAGACAAAGAAGAAATTTAGTTCCGCGAAGCTCTCGCCGGAACAATCCACCTCTATCCTCCGCGGCTCATGGCCCGCGATTAAATACGTCGGGAGAGGGACACCGGTCGATAGAAACAGGAGGAAGGAGTGGAGTGCGCTCTCCGCAGAGAATGTCAGCGAAGATGGACTCTTGTTTTCCTCGGACGTCAGAGCGGCGTCGCTCGACTCCCGCTCACCCAGGCTATCTTCTTCATCTGATTGGGACTTCTTGAACCACGGGCTCCCTTCGCCACCACATCCTGGGAAGCGCTCCTTTTTAGGTCATAACCCCGTTGAAGACAAGTACGAAGAGGGTGGAAAAGATAGGGTTCCTCCGCTGCAGAAGATTGAGATCAAGCTCGAGAGTGGAACTGAGGACTGGGCCTCTGTCATGGAGACGGTACTCTCTTCTGCAAAGAAGAGTAACGAAGTTGGAGTAAGCCAGCCACCAATTATAGAGGAGGGCGAAGAAGTGGAGGAGGCGGAAGAGGAGTCGGGGGAGAATATTACTCGGCAACAGGATCAGCTACCGTTAGAGGAACTGAACAAGCTACAGTCGGAATTGCAGTTCGACGTGAACCTCGATAAGGCGCTGGACTTGGGGTTCAGTCCTGCAGGCGATGGCGGTACACTCTTCAGTTTGGCTGGCGCTACCAACTCTGAGAATTCAAATCCTGCTGTTCGTCGAACCACAACAATATCCTCGGGTTCGCAATATTCGACGCCATCCGAGGGCCCTTCCGACGACAGACCAGCTGCACAGTTGGAGCATCAGCTTTCCGCGAAGTCACAAGGTGGACAAACTCTAGCATCACAGGTTTTCCCAGACGTACGTTCGACAGCGAGTGCGCAGGCAGACCCACACATTCCTGTAGGCTTTTCAACCAGGGTCGACGAACGATTGCCATGGTGGAAGAAAGCTCTGGGGAGGTTCAAGCGGGCTCAGATTCTTCTGAGACCCCACCGCAGCACTTGTTAACCGGTATCTCACCTCTTTCGTTGAAACGCTCGGAATGTTCTCGTTTCCTTATTCCAGAAGGACTAGTATATACGGTATCACTTTAGCGCTTATACCTTGGACAGACTCACAGTCATTATGTGTTTAGTTTGCTTCCCATATATCCTACGGCGGCTACCGCGTACGTGGCTGCTAGGTCAATCACACTCGTTCATATATGATTTTTGCTGGCATTATACTTACTTCTAGTTATTAACCTGTTTGGTGCGAGTCAGGTGATCGTGTTGTTTAATTCCAAGAACATTGCCATACAGGATTGACCTTCGAGATATTTAACCGCAACGTGGTTTTCAAAGGTAATTCTCCCCACCCAGCTATTCCATACTGCCTCATACACATGAATGGGTGATAAAAATAATGCCAAACAGATGGACCCGTACAAGGAGCTCTCGAGTCTTACGGTCCGAATCTTCGTCTATTGCGTAGCTTTAACCTGATGCAGAATTTCCTCCAGGGAAGTCGAGTTACCTTCAGGAGCAGCACACCTTACATACCCAACTATGTGACTTCAAATCTTACCGCAACCTCCGATCCTGGTAGCGTTTATGCCAATCGCGTTCAAGGACGCCAGATTCTCCTTGAAAACCCGGTGCGAGACGCTCGGAAACAGAAAGAAGAGGAAGATAAGCGTCAGAAGATTCGCGAGCTGAAGAAGCGTAAAAAGCTGAAGGTGATAGGGAAGCGAGAAGCAAAGGAAAAGGGAGTGTGGAAATTGGATAAGGCTCAAGCCCAGTGCGTCGGACTTGACTTCTTTAGATCATGATGCGCTGAAATGCCGACGAGATATCAACTTTTCATTCCATTACACCATCTTTGGATGGGCTACATGTCCGAGGTTCTTGCGCTGAGCTTGCCCCCAGGAAGTGGCGCACCACCAACGCCGAAATCGGTCCCGTCCTCTCAGACACTACATCCCAAGCTTGTCAAGGCTGATTTCCACGGTGCCGTCGTTACTGGTATGTGCCTCGCTGGTTGCTGCTCGCTAGATATCCTTTCGCTCACTCAGATACTTAGTTCGTCAGAGTAAAAATCCCTGTCTTGTTGGTCTTACTGGCATCATCCTCCATGAGTCCGAGAACGCTCTCAAAATCATCACAAAATCGAACGCGGTAAAATGTGAGCTTGAATCATGGTGATCTGGCTCGCATCATAATCGCCGTTGCAGTGATCCCAAAGCAGAATTCGATTTTTACCCTCGCCATCCCACTTTACTCAACATTACCACCATCTCACACGCCGAACTCGTCGCTACCTCTTCCTTCCAACGAGGAAGCTCTCGAAACAACGGTTCTTGATAAGCCACACTTTGAGTTCGAATTATATGGCAATCAGTTTCGATTCCGTTCTGCTGAGCGGGCTGGTCGGAAGTTCAAGCACAAGGAGACGATAGAACTCTGAGTCCTTGATTCCCGCACTAGACCGGCTGTGTGTAGAGTTTCAGGGTCGATAAGGGTTTGCTCAACGTTTACGAGATCAGTATACTTATGTGTACGTATTTAGGTCGGAGCGACTTGGCGCTTATCTGCTGAACTTACTTTCAGCTACGGCCACTCACAAACAAATCTCCCTTCGCTATAATAGCCTGGGATACGGGACGACAATCCCGCTCTGTGACTTGCCACGAACGCGTTAACGCATTACCCCCGTGTGACGGCACATCTATTCTCAAGTCCAAGTTTCCTGGTGTCCAACGGGTAGATAATCGTGCATCCAGCATCTTAGTGCCAGGAACTGCTCGTTCAACTTTCTTCACATGAAACCTTACTTCCAGGAACTCGTTTTCTCCTCCATTCTCAATGACTTGTATTCAACTGATTTCCTCAGAACCTTTACATTCGTCATTGGCTTAATGACCCATCTGGAACACTTATGCTTTCCTGAACCAGTTGAACCTACATCATCATTTTTTCCCATGATCCAGAAAGCTGTCGAACTTCGTTTCTTCTCTACTACCTGGTAATCCAGCAAAGTGACCTCCGCCCATCCACCCTTCCCGAGATGTTACTCGCTCCCTGGCATTTCTATCCCCTTTTAGTGGCTATGTACTGCATATTGTGGCTCCTCGCATGTCGCCCCTATTCCTGTTAGCGGGATGGACATAGATTGATGGGTGTAATGAAAGTCTGCTGAACGACCTTGATATACATGGGACCCCCGATCGTTTCACTACTATCGAGTCCACTCCTGACCAGGCTAGCGCGAAAGCGAGGGATCCGGTGGTGCGTCGAGGATGCCATTCCGGGAACCGAACAATGGGTATAATGCCCAAACTTCACAGAGGCTGTTTGAAGGCTAGAGGTTCAGCAGGCTCAGTACTAACCAGAACTGCCAAGAAGCCCAGGAGAAATCAAGCGCAATGAAGCAAATCAACCACTTTAAGAAACAAGGACCGTGGTGTGGCTTGCCGATATCAAAGGTATGGCACCATATCATATCAACAACAGCTAAGGACAAAGGGCAAACGCGTGAAACTGCTTGACCATGGTCTTCGCACAACCCCAAGGAATGGGGAAGGGGCTGTGAGGTCTCTTCGGCGGTCCACTGGTCTTATTCCGAGTAATATCCCCGCGACGTGGAGAAGTCGAATTCATATACCCCATCCCAGGTTGAAAGGTTCAGACCCCAAGCCACTCACCATCCGATACATTGCCGAACTCCACCAACTCAACTCCGTTCCATTGTCCTTCACAGTACCAGACCTGGCATTGTTCTGCCGGAACGGGGTCTCCTCCCAGTACTGTTGAGGGCTACGACTGGGCGTGCGTGTGATCTCTCGAGAATAATAACATGCAGATGATCCCATGTTCAATGGAAAATTGCCTTGACCAAGACTAGTCCATTAACTAGAGTTGAGGCAGAATTCAATAAGGGTCGGGACCCGGTCATTCAGCCCCAGGCACACCTCATTGTTGGGGGACGGGACCACGATCAATGTTATTTTCCCACTAGAAGAGCACTGGCCCTCTAGAAGGTTCCATTTCGGTCGAGAATAGCTTCCGCGATTGGAACCATACTTGTAGGCACCAGCTGGGAGACGAAAGGCAGTAATCTTAGGAGCCCCCCGTCTGCCGAGTCGTTTCGAGACACTAGCTGCAAGTAGTCGAATTTCCCAACGCTGGTAAAGGAGACTTCTGGAGAGTGTGCCATTGGCATAGGTCGGATAGCGTTGGTGTTCATATCCTTCTACTCGGGGCGAGGGGGGGGCGGTTGATAACGACATCCTGTTCTGCCATGGATACAACAGTTTCGGAAACCCTGTATGCATATGTACGTGCAGTACGCTCCGTCGAGCTGGTTAAGAAAACATATCAGGGCCATTATGAAGCAGTGTGACGGACGAATGCATGAATCAAGACCGTGAGACACGAGCCGGCACCGTAGTAAGCATCGAAGGCGGAAAGTTGGGCAAGTATGCGAACACATCAGCGTCCGTCTGAGGTTTATGCTTTGACTCGAATGGATAAGGGATTAGCTAGGAGTATATGGATAGAAGCAAGAGGTTCGCGAATGAGTTTGGCGAGAGAAAGAAGGACATCTATTAACTCCCTAGAGAGAGAGAGAGACGCAGCACAGTATTTATAAAACAACGGTTTACGAGCTATATACAATGTTCGGACAAGTGCTACCTGAGTGGGGGTAACAATCCTATACAATAAGTAGTGAATCATCAAATTGAATGATGCATGAAGCACCGAAATGAAATGGCACGGGAGGAGAGGGGATGGCCGAGTAGAGTGTTGCGGCATTAGCGTCAATACCATTATTTGACTGTCATATTATACGATGTAGTGCAGAATTCATTTATATAGTTTTGTGACCCCCTTTTTCCCATCATAAGTCGTCTCTTTGATATTCACTACCGCTGAATATTGCTAAATATCGCTATTGGAAAGGTTTGGCACCACCTTCTTACGTGGAGACATGCAACCGCACCTTGGGCAAAGCACAAGCGCGGGTGCGGTAAGTTCACGAAGCCTGTTTGCATACTGTACGATGCCTTCTCGGCCTGGATTTGGCATAGATGAAAAATGTGCTAGATCCAATTTGCCTGCCTCCAGGCTCAATATTCACCGATACATTGCAGGTGCTCAAAGTCCGGCATGTTCAATGAGCATGCGGCGATCAAGGTTCACCACAATGTTGCAGGTTGGAGTTGGGGTAAATGAGAACGCTACGGATTTTTTTCAGGCTTCTTTCGAGTAAGAAGATCCCAGGGTTTTCCATCGGCCATTCCAATTTGCCGTTCTGGATCGTTTTACCTTGGTCGTGTTGCTTCTTCCCTTGCTGCGGATGGCCAAAGCTTTCTGTTTCCCCGAGCACCATAGCAATCACCGCGATTGCATACACATGACATACCTCTGCCGTCGGCGTCGGTAAATTGTGAAGAGCTCAACTAAAACCACTGGTCGCTTAAACGCCTAACAAAAAACGCTCAGCGACAAAGCTACTGGCAAGCAAAGTATCCAGTACATCCACGTTCCATTACTGCATTCCATCGAGGACTCATACCTTTGATCCAACTACCAGCGTGTCAGTGAATTTCTAACCTCACAAACTCTACGGACCCTCTAACCTGTTGTGGGCAGCGTACCTCTAACACAGAGGTTGCCCACGCTTGCCACTCTATAGCTCACGGTGTTATACAGTGATTCCCTTGACCTCTGGTCCTCTTTGCGTCCGTGTATATTTCGTAGCATTCCCTGACATCGGGCTAAGTTGCATGTTATGATGTACTAGAATGGGTTACTATATCAGGCAGAGACCCCCTTATGGCGGTGATCCTGATCATTTTGATTTGGGTAGGAAATTGTCACCCCGTTGGTGGATCATTCTCACCGTGATAGAACCTACGCTTGTCTCCACGAAAGGGCATTAAAACTGCTGCGGATGCTCCACTTCCCGATAATGATTATGGATGCCTGTCATTCGCTATTCCTGGGCGATACCAAGACACCTGCAAGTACCTTTCGTATCAGAACAGAACTCCTGCATAAGTAGCCCAAACCAATTTATACTTCAGGCGAATTACTGTGTCCATTGTTAGTCTTCGTACTTATTGGTCCCTCTTTTTTCAACTCAACACTAGTCAATAATCTTGCTCATACTCAAGACAGACACGCATTTCACTCAGAATGGCACCGTTTCTAATGTATAAGCAAAAAGTGAAAATCCATCCCAAGTTCTTTCCAGGCTGTCTTGATCTTGCCCCGTCCGAGCCCGATGACAACGCCGTAGGGCGCAGAACTTCCTCCGAATAGAGCATACTCTCGGCTTTTGCTTTCCCCGCGGACAATCCTTTGTCACTTAACCAAAACAAGGATACCTTTCCGGTGATGAAGAGTTAATCCCTTCCCAACACTAGCCATTCCTTTGTAACCAGGTCCCCGTTCGAAGCACAAAGCCTCACACTATGCTCCATTCTCGTATCATTATGACTTTTCCCGTTCTACTAGCATCCTGGATCTGCGCAGGAACTAAGCCTTATGTTCACATGGACGAGAATCAGTATTTGCCTTCTCAAACACTATATCATAGCCGCATGTGAAACGAAATGGGGATTTGCCAGACTTGGAGGACGGAGCGGAAGAGCCCCTTCTTGGGCACATGACAACCTCTAGGAAATTGGTGACGATGGTAACGAGGCGAGAATGGAAAGATTGTTGTCTATATCTATGTCTTTATCTCATACAAAGCACCCCCCTTATATCACGCGTATTTATATCCTCGGGAGAAGGAGGCAAGTCGGGTAGGCCCATATGTACCCATAGCCAACAATATAGAAGTTCTCAAATTTTGTCATGCCACATCAACGGACTCTACACATCAGCCACGGCATTTAGGTCCCCAAAATTCATTTGTTCTCCGAGAAACGGGCACACCCACTACTTTCCGACATGTGAAGTGAGGCTCTCAGGTCCATCAGATATATTAATCAATCTTTCAGACTACTGGCAATCTACGAGATCGAATCACTGAGGCAATATACCGGTATATAAATCGGAGTGAAAATTTCCCACACACCACACACACTAGATACAGCTAGACACCAGGATCGCCAAGGCTCATAAGTATCAGCGACTCCGAGTGAGAGATTCTTCAGAAGATCGAAGCTAAATACTATGACACCTGGCCGCGCATATACCATTGTGCCTCAATCACACATATAACGGCACGAGCTCTAAACAATTCGAAGAATGATTGCAAGAGCACCCTACCAGATAGAAGTTCCACAGATCTCGACACCTCGCTTGATCAGACAGATGTTTGACAGCGGGTTCTCGTCTCAGTGTGAAGAAAAAGGCTGTCCTTTTGTCTTTGGTATTTCCTTTCTGTGGTACTTGATTTCCCTAGGGTACTCACCTGACTCTCGTACCACAGCTAAGGAATGACGATTCTGAAGCTCCGAAGGCACAGAAGACCTTTCTCTACCAGCAGTTACACCTATCTTTACCTATTTCCCTCATCCCCTCTTCATTTCCCTCACCTCATTTTTCGTCCGAACTTAGCTCTTCTGAATAAGAAATGGTTCTCGCCTTAATGGACCTTGAAGCAATGAAATAGCGGTAATGAACACACTGATACGCATCTCTTCCCACTGGCCATTCCGAATCATAAACCTTATATGCTTCCGCAGGGCCATTACGATCTCACTCCACACAACAATTACAGGTACCCTATCGCATCTAACCAACCCTCGCATGGTGACCCTCCGCCAACCCGCGTAAGTCCTCCCTGAGCCACCAGTCAAATACCTACTCCGAACCAATACGTATATCCTTGTGAAAACTCGCACATCTTTCCGGTCCCGTCTAATGGACCGGCACCACGAGGCTACCGTACGCTCCGGATTTCGATTGACGTCTCTTATCTTCGGCGTCTTCGGGAGTGAATCCCACGCCATTTGGCAGGAGGGAAGCATCGTCTGTTCGTTCGAACTGTCGGTAAAAGCATCCGAGGGTATTTCTGTAACATGCGCCATTTCTTTAGCCAACGTGTGAAGGGAAGAATTCGAAAGCCCACACCAAGACGTGTGTACATTTACTAACGTCGTCATAAGTAGCTCGAACTGCCGTTGACGCAATACACCCAACTCAATGTAATGGCATATTACAGTCGTTTGTACACCCCCTACTTACTAATTTGTCACTCCTACCTCGATCGCTCCACACACCATGACCCAAGAACATCCACGAGGCCAACGACAATATGTACAATGTACATAAGATGGGCCCATCGACATAGCAACGCGAGTAGCCGTTCATAAGGGTCTCGGCAAGATTTCCGACGTGACCCCATGGGCCCGACAACCCAGGTTCGAAGCCGACAATATCTCCACTGCCGAGGGAGGCCGAGAGACACCTTTCAACATCAACCATCCAGCCTCCGCCAACCCCCTTCGTCGAGCACTTCGCATCACACATATCCGTCACACACCAGATTACACAATATAAGCCACCCTCGTGCTCTTTTGCGGAGTCGGCAACCTCCTTCACAACCTCCGGCGGAACACGAAGTCGTCGATGACCTCGATATGACCACCAATGACCGTCAAACGATCCACCCCACATCTACTCCATCCCTACTTTTTACGGAAAATCGTCCAACAGCCAATCTCTGGGAACACTATTATTGGCTCGCTTAAGAAGGGCATTATCACGAACCGACAAATCGCAGGGTCTTCGCTCTGCTCTGACTGGATAGTTTCCCAATAGATAACCCAGTACGGAAAAAGATCAAGCCGCGAGAAGTAAAGAAAAAGGATAAGAAATCAGGTTTTTTGCTACAGTCACCAAGACAAGTGCTACAGGACAAGCCACGATATACGTCATACATATAGTTATTACAAACGAATCAGAGCTATTTAGATGGGTCTATAAGAAACGAAAGAAAAGAACCGTTCCAAATACACAGCGAGCTGCTACTACACCTTTTTACGCAAGTATTGATGGAGGTAAGAGTAAGTTACACCTATCTCGGTTGGGCGTGGCGGGTTCAAAAAGACCGTCCATCGTCCCGCTGCCACATCATCAAAAGACAGAAGGCCAAAGATAAAGAACAAACACCCCACCCAAAAGAAACGAAACTACCAAGAAAGCCGGCCGTCCATACGGAGATCAGAACGAACAACAGAACAAGAAGGGCAAAAGGGTATGAGAAGAGACGGTGGACAAGAATAAAATATCTAAGTAAAGGAATCAATCAGCATCATGAGACCATCTCCACCAAACGCCCCATCACGCCATCTTCAAGAGAAGAAAAATGGAAAGCAAACAAAATGAAGAAATGAAGACCTCCCAGGGAATCCATGAAACCGAAACTGCATCGGTCCCGTCACATTTAGAAGCGGCCCTGATCGTGTACCCCAAACCCTGCATAATGCGACAACCCAAACAAAGGACAAAAAGAGCAACCGCGCTAGAAGCACCCAGATGTATCAAATGCATCCAGGAGAGATATATGGATCGCGAAGTGGCAACGTATCCTGAGAGAAGCCGGTTGAACACTTGGCGCCCCCGCGGTCTGGCGAATCGCGATTGAGCGATGCCTAAGACATGCCTAGGGCCCTCTTGTCCTTGTTCTGGGTCGCAATCGCCTCTCATCCCCACAAGGTCACCAGTCAAAGAGAACAGCTATGGGTTAGCAACGGCCGCATAACCCCGGACAGAGCAAAAAACGAAATGAAGAAACGAAAACGAGAAGGGGGCTCAGGGGGGTTACTGGCGAACCCGTAAGACCATGCTGGACCCTGTTCTTCTGGACCCCTCCAAACCCAGCGCCCAACGAACTCCACAGCCTCCAGCCCACCTAAAAATACACACAACAAAAGAAAAAAAGGGATTCGTCGTCGTATCCGTATCATAAACCGTAAAAGCTTCCAAGTGCGACAGTCGTATGAAAGAAATTGAAAGTCACCCCCAACAATCTTTCCCCCATCCGTCATGTCCGCTTCTAGACCCACCTCCCGCTCATCTCGCAACGATAGCGGACATGGGATAAACCTACTACAGCTCAATGCATCCCCACCGCACCGGGTGCATACCCCTGCCCGAACTCATCCACACCGGTACCTGTAGCAGGATCGACAGTCATATTGCCAGCCCCATGGTGGTGGTGCGATTGTTGTTGCGGAGGTGGCATCTCACTCGAATGCTCTCCACCGCCCATCCCACCCGCCGATCCGCTCGAAGGGGCCAAAAATGCCCTCTTCGCATTGGGAGGTCCAAGCGCCGTCGACGCCAACCTCTTAAACGCCGGTCTCAACCTCCCAACCCTCCCCGAATCTCCCGACGCAGCAGATGCAGCACCCCCGTCATCACTCGTGTCTCCCTCCTGATCCACAGAAACCGACGACGCTCGTGAAGACGAATCTCCGGTGGTACTCGACGCAGGGCTACCCCGTCGCATGAGAGTAAACGCTTGCGACGAGAGGTGTGGGCTACCCTGCAGCTTTTGCTGCTGGGCTCCAAATGCTCCTGCGAGCGATGACGACCCATCACCCGATGACCCACTCTTTGATGTTGATGCGCTGCTGGGTCGAGTATCAGGCCGCCCCAAAAGGTCAAACTTGACCATTGGTACGACTCCGACTCCTTTTCCTGCAATGACGGGACTTCCGCCTTGAGTACCGTCGACGGGAGAAGACGGTGAATGTCCAGGAGCAGTAAGCCCGGGGACAGTCCCTCGTCTCATCTTCGGAACGAGGTTGAGATTCGTCGGGGCCTTTCTCGCCATCACCGCCGCCTCATAACTCTTCAAATCCTCGTGCAAGGTCGTCCGCATCCCACTCTCTCCTCGACTCGGGTCGTTCGGTTGTTGATTCTGTTGGTGGTGTTGATGAGTCTGGTTCTGAAGCGATAGCGCAATCGTAGGCGTCTTGGAACTAGGCATCGACGCCACACGCGGCCGTCGGAAACCCGGAGGCGGGAAGCTCTGCTGCTGTTGCTGTTCCTGGTGTTGATGCTGCGGGGTGCTGTTGTGGCTATTCTGCCCCTCGGCCGGCCCAGGTCCACTGAACGGAGTACGCATATACTGCTTCCAGAACTCCCTCAACTCTTTCAAGTCACTCTCCCTAGGCGTTGCAGTATTCACTCCACTCGTACTCGCACTCCTTGGAAGCGACAGCGTGCCCGGGGGAGCCGAAGGGGGAGGATTCTCCTTCAATGGCATCGGGGTTGCATCGGGGTCGTCCGCGGGGATGGCAGAGAGCGACGGCATGCCTCCGAGATTCATGTTGAGGTTCATCCCGGGGAAAAACGAGGGAGTATTGTCATCAGCGGGGAGCCCTGAGAGGAAATTAGGATCATCCAACGACATTAAACCAACGGCGGACGAGACGTCGCGTTCGCCGTCCAACCCACTATGTTGCTGGTGATTCATCAATCCGGTATTGCTACCTGCTCCTTGGCCATGATGCACCTCACTTGAGCCAGCGGCGCCTGCGTAATTGCCTCGATGATCCGACATGTTCTCCAGAGTCTAGATTCGACGTGAAGGTTGACAGGCAGGTAAGTAACAAAGAACATGAAGAAGACAGAACGAGGTAGGTTAGCGACGGGGAGAAAGAACAAAAAAGGACAGCATAGAATAGAAGACGGATGACAGCACTTACGTTATAAGGCAGCGGATGAGTCTGCTGCATAGAAAGATTGTCCAAGGGAAGATGGACGTTTGACGAGGCGGCAGAAGACGGGATAGAGTGGTCGGCCGTGCTGCCACTTCCATCGCTACCAGCACCAAATTCGACGGATCCGCGACGTAGATAGGCAGCGGAAGCCTGGGCCTGATGTGGATATGTGCCAGGGCCCGAAGAGGAATGCTGTAAGGCATGAGTCGTCCCGTGGCTGTTCACATACGGGTGATGCTGGTGTGAGCGATGTGACAAGGAATCATGGCCGTGGTGCATATCCTTATCTGTATAATAGACGAATCGAAAAAAAAAAAGAATAATATCCATGCTTAGCGCTACAGTTATGTCTAGTAACGATAATTAAGAGTGTTACCATGCAAGGAGGGCTGTTGTGCGTGGGGGTGATAGGAATCAGGAGGTTCCTGATTCCACGAAACCCACGAAGATGTTCCAGAGGTGGAGCGCGGATCGGAATATAGACTTGGAGGAGAAAGAGAAGGCGCGCCGGGTATGCCTGGACCCACAGGACCGCCGGTGCCCCCGGTGGGGGCAAAGTGCGCGCCATTTGTATTTGCAGTGCCATTCCTGAGCAGCTCCGCCTGAGCTCTGTATTTGGAGGTAAAATCGGCGTTAGGGTTTGCGGAGGTGGGATCAGGATACAGAGGAGGGAAGGAAAAGGTCTGCGAGTTGTAGAGGGTTTCAGCCATGGTCGGAACGGAGGAAGAGGGAGGCGGGCCGAGGAAAAAGTCGTCTGGGTGGGAATAGGAGATGGGGATGCGGGAAGAGGCGAGGGAGGAAGAAGCAGAGCCCGGAACGGCGCTCGGAGGGACGGCGGGGCGGGGATTGTGGCCTGGGCCGACGGGTGCGGTCTGTCTGTGGAACTTGACGTAGGTGCAGCGACATTTTCGCTGGACGCATTTTGCTGTTTGGAGGACAAGGTTAAAAGATGGAACAAAAACAAGAGAAATGGACGCACCACAAGGATTGCTGCCGTCACAAGGGAGAGAGGACTGGACACACTGGTCACATGCCTGTTTGGAGGTGGTGGCGCGCGAGGCCGAGGCAGAGCCTTTCCGTCTGGAGCCCTGTGTCGGGAGTGGCTTTTCATTGGCATGGCATTTGTTGACATGTCTCGAAAGGAGATCGCTGGGGCGGGTGGGTAAGGAACGGAAGGGGGCGGAGAAGGGAAGATGGAGTACCTTCTGGCAAACTGGTCCCCGCAATACTGGCACTTGTAGGGCCTATCGCCGGTGTCTGTGGAGAAGGGGAGCGATTAGGGATCGGAGTGGAGCAGAATTGGGAGGGAAACGCACGAGAGCGCATGTGTCGGGCAACATGCTGAGGACGAGTAAAGGTAGCCTGGCAGACTGGGCATTTGTGGTCTCCTCCCATCGTTCCAGTTGGTCGGTGGTCAATGACGGTGTAGTTATTTAAGATCAGATTAATTCCTACTTAGTTACTCTCCCTAGACGTCATCTTCGCACGCCCCTTGACGACGCTCATCCCCCATTTCTCTTCGTCCCTCCGCACAACCCTCCCTCCCCTCCTCTCTTCCCTCCTCCCTCTCCCCTCCTCCCTTGCGACACCCATCCACCTCCTCACCAACCTTGTCCGCCGCCTTGACCCTCGCGCGCACGGACCATACCTCTGAAACAGATGACGTACTCTATTTGCGCGAGATCGTAGCGGAGATCAATCCGCTGCCAAAAGTGAACACCATCGGGTAGGTGACGTCAGCAGCCATGTCACACGCTTCATCTCAAGAAATCTACGGACCTCGGCGCGGCAATCGGGCAGAATACTTCCGCTAGAGCCCTGTATGAAATACAGCCATCCTCGTGAGCCTCCCAAGCGACAAAAACCACCCAGGACAGAGACAAGAAAAATCAAATGGCGGCCTAGAATGATTTAGCGTGTAGATAGCCATCCGCTTCTTGTCGTCGCTTTGCAAGACAGCAGCCACATCCAACAACCTCCCTGTACATCTTGTATCACAGGAATCAGAGGCCGTGCCGGCGCCCGGCAGATTTCTGAAACCCCCCTCGAGATCGAAGATTTACGATTCCACGCATAAACCGATCTTCCCAAGAACGCGAAATGCAGAATCACAAAAATAAACCTGAGCAAAACTTCGATTTCGATGCAACGCGCGGACGGACGCCCGATGAGTCCAGTCAAGTGCCCGATAGGCTGTGCACTGTGAGTGCCAGATGCGCGAACCGAGACGAAACGATGGCTCAACGGTCTCGTAAAAGCGACCGCTAGTACCCCACTCCACACATCCTTTCTCCTTGCTCTCCGTAAAACTCGGACCAACCACGGCCGAGGAACCTGGACTCGTCGTCTTTGCCTGTCGTCCTAATTACCACCGAAAGAGGGCTCGACGACCGTGCAAATAAGACCCAGCTCTCTCGCGCAAAATGAGAAGCAAGGGTCTTTCCAGTTCCGGAAAGCTTCCACGTCTCCGGTGTCGGTCTCACAAACCGACCAGACGGAACAGAAGCTCGTCAAGTGTTTGAGGGGATATGTTTCTGGAGGAAACAGAAGACTGTCCCTTGACGTAATGCCATCCTCCATCAGAAGCCGTCCTCCCAGACCTAGTCCACCCAGATACCCGGCAGCCAGCAAAGCAGCTGCGGCGAAGCGCACATCCATCTTCATCATTCACGAGATGAACTCCCAACCCCTCAAGCCCATCACCATCCGCGCCTTCGTGATAGGACTTCATCTGACAGGCACAGCAATCCGCGAAAAGGATGATTGAAAGAAACACGAGACAACGTCAAGAGTCAAAGCAAAAGGGCGGAACACGCACGGTGTGAGATTATCAACTCCAATGTATCTCATGTCCACCGGGATATAATGCTTGTTGGGAAGCGTATACGAGACGTCCTGGATCCCGGCGTTCTCTGCGATGATCCGTTGCCCCATCTTGTACAATGTAGCCTGATTAGTCCCGTGGAGTGGAACAATAAATCGTCAGCGCCAGCATAAACCGGGGAATTCTCCTAACTGGTCAAAAAAAAAAAACCAAAACCAAAACCAAAATCAAAAAACTGGGATAAATCGCCGAAAAACTCAAGCCAATCGCGTCAGGGATCCCATCCCGATTACTCCATCCCGATCCAACCTGTCCAACAAACACTGTTGCGGGACCGAATCATCGACATCTGTCCATCACCACCACCATCATCCGTACTATCCCATCAGCGCATCACCATCAACATCAAAGCCACCGCCGCTAATCCCAGAACAAAATAAACACATAGACGGCGATTCCCAGAACCCGACGCCTTCCCCTGATTCCCATCGCGCGATGCCAATAATGGAGGTTTACATCCAGAATCCACTCATCTGGGAACGAAACGCCAAGTTCACGTACACTGCATGTGTGAACCACCCGAACGTTTACGGCGCCCTCACCCCAGGGTCAAACTTAGTGCAATTCCATCACTAAGCAACCACACCATAACCCCAAAAGTTTTGAGGATGCAGGGGATGATCATCGCCAACGATGTCCAGGGCCCAGGACCGATCAGGTAAAGTCCCGCAACAACGCGGTACCGTGTTAACCGCGCACCAGCAAACCGGCGGGGCCAGTGGCCGCACCACAACCACCAAGACAAAGGAACTGAACAGCCATAGAAGTCAACACTCACCTGAACACTGGCGCTCTCGTCCATCGAAAACACCTCCAAAGTAGCCTTCCTTGCTCTTACAGGAACCTCCTCGTCCCACACACTCCCCTCATAACCCTCATCCCCCTTCTTTAACGGTATCTCAAATTCGAGCCTCTTCTCGTCCTTCGGTGCCGCGATTGAAATATCCTTGAACGTGTACAAGAGGTCAACCGAGGTGGAAAAGATTCGGTCGTTAACGGGAACCAAGGTAGTATATTCATCACGGTAGAAACCCTCGAACGCGGAGCCAGTAGTCTTCAAAACTATCCAGATAGAGGATGACGATCAGACAAATGATGTAACGAGGACAGGGAAGAGGAGCGTACCTAAAAGGTCGGTGACACCAGCGCTCACCGTCGCAGACAGCTTGTCTTTCCCAGAAGTCGCATCAATCTATAGGCGCCCAACGCAACCCACCGTAAAGGAAACTGCAATCAGCCACCGCATCCCACCAACACCAACAACCGCAACGCCAGACGAATAAAACCTCCCAAAAATCAGAAAAGACTTACGATGACTTTAACAACCCTCTTCTCCGCTCCGTCCCTCCAAAACGCATGTGTATGCTCCTCCACCTCTTTCTGCTCACCCGGAACCTGGATCCTCGTCCACCTCAACTGCTCAACCGTCACATGCGCCTTGTGAATATGTGCATATTTCGAGACGAAGAACGTCCCGAGGTGCAGGGCGAATTTCTCAGCAGAGAGAATGTGTGGCGATACCTTCGCCAGGTCTGTAGCACCAAATATAATCCATCAGCAAATAATCCCACCAAATTGTCGTAGAAATAGAACAGATGGGCAACGCACAATACGTGATATTCTTGACTATTCACCCCAGACCATAAGAGAACCACATACGCCCGATCAACCCGCGCAGAAGCCCAAAACGCACAAAAGGCAAAAATAACAGGGATATGGCATACCACAAGTGAGAGCAACCGTTGGTGAGAGTGAGTGGAAGAGAGAAACAGGGGGAAACCGCACTGGAGTCTGTGGCAACGACGACACCGTTGTCGGCTTGGGTGTAACTGTAATCACCCAGGTACCATCAGCATCGGCATACCCTGACCTTGGAAGTCTAGACCTCGCTCATGGAACCTGAGAATGATCTCATCCCAGGCTCTGACGTGACCACGCGACATGCGATGTCCAACGTGCTGCGCTGAGTACTCGACCTCCAGAGAGAGGCTCACCACCCCAAGACGACAGAGAAAGGAAAGGTGCGCTAGGATGGAGGGTAAACTCACCTCGTTTCTATATCCCCCTCTAAGAGTGCCGTAACGTTGTATTCGACAATATGATGCCACTTTCCCGCTCGCACGACTCGGAAAACCCGGACATTGGCCTTGCCGTACTTGGCGTAAGATAGTGTTGATACCTCAACGGCGGACATAACGTGCACGTTCTAGAAGTGAGGAGGCCAAACACTAGCGGTTAAAAGCGGCGTCAAAGGTAAAGGAGAGTGGAGAACAAAGAAGGGAGAAAGCGAAACATGAGTCGCCAGTTCCTTGATTATAAGGACACTCCAAGAATCTGGATCAAAGGCCTATCCGGGTCCATCGTGCCATTGGCACGACGGCGCCGCCGGTGATTGGGTTCCACACACGCTAGATTCCTTCTCCCACAGGAACCACAGACAGTGAATATGCAACCCCTCCCCCGCAATACATACACCATTCAATTATCGATAAAAATCGGCCAGCAATCCAACAAACACCGACTCGCCGATGCCGACCCTGGCCTAGTCTAAAACCTGCGGCCTGTCTGAACCGAACATCCAGGAAGGATCTTACTTACAGTTTACGCAACACGTTCTAGTGATGGGCAAAGTGGTGTTTTGGAGTTGGAGTGTGTGTAGGGGAGTTGGGGCTATGGAGTACAACCGATTTCTGATTTGATCGTCGATGGCCCCTAAGGAAGTCATCCGTCTGGACGGAATAGCGTATTCCAAGTCCCACAAGATAAGATAAGCCTCGTTTTCTATCGGTGTGCTCCAAAGGGAAAATATTCCCCTTGCCTAGGCCTCTTGACCTGTATTTTTGGCGCGCTAGCCCCTATTTCCAAGGGTTGGATCTTCCGTTTTTTCTTTCCTGCTTCTCCTTGGAAACGAGGTCGCGATTGGCTGACACTGACTGACTGTCGCAGTACGGCGAATGGCTGAGCGAAGGTAGTCACCCTTGCCGAGACTGAGTGGACGTCATGTTAGTGTTACGCTCATCGATAACGATCACCGCATCAGAGTTGCACCGCGCCCCAACCGAGATCAGGAAACCACATTGGATGAGGCGGAGGCACGAGCCTTTGGTTGGCACGATATGATAACGAAGGTCATGGCTAGAAATGATCATCATCACGACCAGACTGCCGTCGTCGAGGGGCACATCATCGAATTGGGATCAAGCAAAGACCGATCGGGTCCTCATGCATCATGGCTCTAGTGTTGTCACGGCTCGGCTAAGCTAAGCTTGGCTAGGCTCAGGTACAGCTTGGCTTTCCGTTGGCTTGAAAGCCG
>JAEUWP010000456.1:0-28370 GCA_018524725.1 Podaxis mareebaensis | reverse complement strand
TTCAACACACTACCAAACGTGGGCGTGGTCGCACGTTGGATGAGCTCAGGCGGAGGTGGTGAGGAGGGTCTCGGCGGCGGGCCTCCCCGGCGGTCGGGGATGAAGGGCGGCGGAGGCATGCTATTAGGTGGAGGTGGGGCTTTCGGTGGTGGCGGGAGGACCATCATGGGGGGTTTGGATTTGTCGGTTGCGTTCGGCAATACAGGTCGTGTTGCACTTGCGCTTGCATCGCCAACAGAGGATATAGCGCTTTCAATAGATTGTCGTCGGTCCGAAGTTGATAGCCTGCTTCCACGGGAGAGAAGGGCAGGCGCAGCGGAGACGGCCTCGGGCTTGAATATAGGTGAAATGGGGCTCAGAATTGGGGCTCCATGCGAAGCGCCAGGGGAGGTAGTACCAGACAGAGGAGGAACGAACTGGAACTGGTGATGGCCTGTCGATCCGACACGTATGGCCCAGGCGACGACGACCCTCCATGGGATGGTGAGGGCGCGGAAATGGAATTCGACAGTCCGTTCGGAGGGGGGACGAAAACAGGTGCAGGTGTGGGAGAGACGGGAGGTGTAACCTGTACGGACTGCGAAGACAGTTGTCTTCTCGGGATATCCATGACCGTCGCTTGCTCAGGCTCGGGAATATCGTCAGTCTGGATATCCATCTCCTTCATCTCTGGCTTCGGTGGGATCTCTGCGGGTACATGGANATGGGAACCTTGACTTCTTTGATGACTTCTACCTCCTTGATGATCTCCACGGGTACCTCAACTCGGACCTCCCGGATAACCTCAACCTCCTTTGTTACAGGCACCTCAACCAGGACCTCTTTAACAACTTCGACCTCCTTAACGACCTCCTTCACGACCTCAACATCCTTCGGCACCTGCACGGGCACTTCGACCTTGACCTCCCTTACGACCTCCACTGGTACCTGCACCTCTTTCACAACCTCCTTGACGACGGGCACCTCAACCTCCTTGATTACTTCCCGTACCACCTCGACCTCTCTATCCACAGGCACGTTAACCTTGACCTCTTTCACAACCTCCTTCACAACCTCTACCTCCCGGATAACTTCGATGGGTACCTGGACTTCCTTGATCACCTCGACCTCTTTCACAACTTCTACGGGCACCTTGACCTCTTTCACAACCTCTACAGGCACCTTGACCTCTCTGACAACCTCAACCTCCTTCACAACTTCCACGGGTACCTGAACCTCCTTGACGATAACAACCGGCTCCGGCTCCTTGTACAAATTCGCCGAGACGCCAACCTCCTCGTAGGTGACAAGCGGGACCTGATGCCCAGTATAATACGACGCGACAGATGACCTGCCACTTGTATCTTGAAGCCCAGGAACACCTCCAGAAATCATCACGCTCGACCGCGAAGACGTGATCTGACTCGCTCTAATACTCTGCGTGTCTTCTTCATCCTCCGATCCAGAATCAGAGTCGGGGAACTCGTGATCAGAAACGGTCTCAATCGAGTGGAAGCTTTCTCTGCTTTCGGAGAACAAAGCGGAGGAGGGTGTGGTCATGGCTATGCTCGCTCTTGCGTCGTAGTAGTCTGTTTCCGTTTCTGTCTCTGCGCCAGTTTCGGTTTCTTCGCCCTCGTCGTACTCCTCTTCACCGTGAGCAAGGAAGCTGCGTGTAACAGTGTTGTCCCCAGTAGAAGGATACGAAGAAGAGACTGAGAGATCGGCTTGTGTGATCGTTGTCCTTCTATGATCGTTCTGGAAGACCTTGGGTTGTGGTGAAGGGAGCGGGGAGGTCTCAACAGAGCTATCAACCCACACGGGCTTGGGTGTCACGACAACTTCCTCCGTCTGCATCTCCGCCTCCGCCATAACCTTCTCTTCCACTGGATCAGTCTGGCATCCGAACTCCTTCATCTCCACCTCCTCCACCTCTTGTTCCTCGCCCTCATCATCACCAACAACCTCCTTCCTCCAAGCCCTTAATTCCTCCTCCTCTTCCCTGATACTATCCTCCACATCAAACCCAAACGTACTCTTAGTCGGACTACCGGGCCCACTAAGCGCTTTCAACGGAGACCCCTCCAGCGCCTCACCTCCTAAACCCAATTCCGCTGCCAACGCACTAGGGTTATCATTAACCAATGATGGAGGTCGGGCTTCTTTGAATGGAACGCCGCCTCTTGACCTACGTCCAATACTGCCGGGCATTCCGCGAGAGGATCTACGAGTCGAACCACGTCGAGAGAGAAGGGAGTGTCTAAGTGGACTTCCGGAGTATGAAGAGGATGTTGAGGGTACACGTTTAAGGACATTAGCAAAGGCAGGGTCCATTCCCTCTATCGAGGCCACTGAGGCTCTGTTCGAAGGTGGTGGCGGAGGGGAAGGTGAACGTTCTTCGCGAGTATCTTCATCTTCATCAGGCATGGGTGCGGTATGGTCTTTGAGTAGACTAGCAGACGAGTTGTTGAAAAAGTTCTCTTCTTCCTCGTCCGCTGCTGTTGCTTGGAAGTTGATAGGGACAGGAGGAACAGGTGGGGGTGGTGATGACTCGCGGAAATCGTGATCGTCGTTGTACTCTGATGCGGGGCTACCAGCCGCCATGCCCAGCCTCTGGATAAGCGTAATTCCACCTCGGCCGCCACGACCACGTCTACCAGTACCGCGACCCAATCCGACTTTGAATGGTGTCCCACGTCTGGGCTTGCCGGCCTTCGAGGCATGAGCAGGCTCAGACACCTCAGGCTCATCTTCGTCCTCAAGTCCATCATCCTCATGTTCAGATCCACCACCGCCATTCTGGTTCTGCGGCGAAGAAGCCTCCAACCGCATCCGAATCTGCTTCTCGCGATTAAGGGAACCCTTGAGCGTATTGATCTGTCTCTGGGCATGCGCCAACCGCTGTTGCAGAGCCTCGATCTCATTGTTGGGGTGATTGGGTGCGAGGAATGGACGGCGGAGAGGCGAAGCTTCAGGTGAATCTGGATCAAACTCGTTTGCAAATGCGTCGGCGGGGAATAATCCGGAGGTATCGTATTTCCTCCGATTTGTAGACGCTCCTCCTGTAAATATATCCGTCGCAGTATCGTCTCGATCCGTTCCCGCAGGTGTGATAAAGTCTTTCACATTGTCACCTGCGTTGGGCGTTAACGGGGAACCGAATTTGGGAAGGCGGCGGTTAGCACGAGCGACGTCGGCTTTGAGTTGGTCTATGGTTTGTTGGAGGTCGAGCTTGTCCCGTGCGAGCCCTGCGGCGTGTTTGCGTGCCTGGGCGATGTCGGATTCATGTTTGGATTTAAGGTCTGAGAGTGCTGTTTGGAGCTTTTCGGACTCGGTTTTGTAGTGGTCGATGTTGTCGCGGGCTTGGGAGAGGGATTTGGTGAGTTTTTTGTGTTCGGATTCGAGCCGTTGGACAGTTCCCTGTGAGTCGGTGAGTTGGGATCGGAGTTCTTGGAGAGTAACTTCGAGGTTCCAGTTCTCCTCTTTGTACTTGTCTATTTGGGGAAGGGATCAGGGGGTTCGGTTAATGAAGGGGGCTTCTGGAACGGTGATAGGCTCCACAACTTACCGGCGCTGCGCTCTTGTTGTTTTAGGGTGGCTTTGAGAGCTTCAACGGTTTTCTCGAGGTCATCACGCTCTTCTTTCATATCCTGGATGGCCTTATCCCGTTCGGTAAGGAGGCTTTGCAGACGCCGAATTTCGGCAAGGAGATTGTTACCAATATCCATTGCGAACTCTTGATTAATGGGCGTTAGGAGACGTAATAGGAAGGGGGGGGGGGTGAAAACTGACCAGGATCAATGAATGAGCGATTGGCCGCATTTTTCGCGCGCCTGGATTGACCAGCGGCGGATCCTGAGGGCCGTTTGTGCTCGGGTGCTTCGTGGGGGAGTTCTGCGAAGGCGGGAGAGGGGGAAGGCTGGGTGCCGTTCGCATAGCGCTAGGTGAAGCGAAGGACATCGAGTAAGAAAGACTGAAAAGGACTGGTGTGAAGAGGATAGGGCTCACCTTTGCGCTGGAACCAAAGGCAGAGGAGAGCTGTGCATTCTCAGCGTCCCAAGCAAGTATTGTCTCGCTTAGCTCGCGGTACTTGACACGCGTCTGCTGATCGATTTCCTCGTCCTCGGCCTTGTCGACGACATATTCCTGGATCTGCCTTATGCGTTCCTCGAGCTCCATCTGCTGGGCAAGGACCCGCTGCCCAAGATTGCCAGCCTGCTGGAGCTGCTTTTCCTTCCTGTCGAGGAGGTTCTGGAGATAAAAGTTCATGTCACCAGCTGTTGCGACGGCAAAGGGATCGTCTGTGAGCTCGTTGTCGAGCATGGTGTGAGTGTGGAGGGCATCGTTTGAGGCCATTGTGGGCCCTCCGTTGTCGTCCCTCGGGGTGGGGGCTTTGGGGGTGTCCGGTTGAGGGCAACGCTGCTAATTCGGTAAACCAACCACGCTGGAATGTTCCCACGGTCACTGATCCTGTATCCCTCAATTGATCGATGCCTAATTTGGGACCTTCAGCACTTGCACAATGGCCTCGTCGAGACCAGTCACCGGCGCAGATTTCGACGCAGGCATTAACACCTCTGCTGCTTGGACAGAGCACCTCGACGCTGCATCGCTCTCCGACGATGAGCATATACACCAGTCCGAACAGCCGACGAGACCTGCACGTGCCCTCTACCCCTTTGAAGGCAAGCCAGAGTTCAGGGAACTCTCCGTCGAGGCTGGGGACGACCTCGACGTTATCAAAGAGGTCCTTCCTGATGGCTGGAGTCTCGTGAGGGTTGTGGCAAGTGGTGAAGTGGGACTGCTACCGCGTACTTACTACACTGTGCGTAGTCTATCTAATCTAGGGACGTACATCTCGTTCAACACTGGCACCAGTTCACATCAGACTTTGTCTCGACTCCAGAGAACTCACCGCCTCCCAAACGCAAAGGGCGTGAAGCTACGACTGATAGTATTACACCACGCGCATCTCCCTCTGGTGGAGATAAACAAACACCCCTGCCCATCGTACCCCAGAACACTGGGGAATGGCATGGCCCGCTCCCTAACTTTCGACAGAGTCTGCTCGGAGGCAGATCTCTCAACCGCTTCTCCAGCTTCGTCACTAGTGGGGCGGAGGCCTGGGTCCTTAACGGCGCCTCTGACGAAGTTCCTGCCGCTAGCACTGACGCAAATGAAACACATGCGAACGCAGGTCATGCACGCATGACCACTGAAGACCTCGATGAGGATTCTCCGCGTCTCAATGGTCTCGGCCAAGGCGAAGCCGACAGACACTATGTTGACACTGGTCCCTCCTGGAAATCCAAAATTCCTCCCTTCAAAATCCTCGTCCACTCCCCCTCCAAACGTTCCTCCGTCCTTTCAGGCGCATACACTATCTACAGCATCACCTCTCTCTTCTCTCCAGATGATCCTTATGACCCCCCAGCTTCTTCTCACCACAATCGCCTTCATTCGGATTTTATCCCACGTTCTTATCCCAACGGCACAGATACGGAGGGGGAAGCAAGCCCAGAACCCCTACAGAGACTAACGGTACACCGTCGCTTCTCTCACTTTGTGATTCTGCACACCGCCCTCACACGCCGTCTCCCGGGAATTGCGCTTCCCCCACTCCCAGAGAAACAATACTCCGGACGTTTCAACGATGACTTTATCGAAGCCCGTCGCGGCGACCTCGAACGCTACATCAACAAAATCGTGCGGCACCCTATCGCACGATACGCCGAAATCGTCACATTCTTCTTGAGCTGCGAAAACGACCATGTAAGCCCTTCTTCCCAAACCCTCACATAACCGTCCTGTATTTATATCATCACGCAGGAATGGAAAACCCTTCTACCAAAGCATACATCCCTCCCACCCGCTGGTCCCTCCTTCTATGCAAGGGTGTATCATCCCGCATTCAACGTCGACGCTGAAGATGCCTCGATTGCATCCACTTCTTTTAGTACACACGTCAAAGCCGTTTCGCGGAGCGTACAGGGTCTACGTAGTGTTTTTGGCAAAGTAAGGGAAGCAAGACTCGAGATGGCGCGTGCGGAGCGGGGGTTAGGATATGCTATTCTAGGTATGATTACGGCTCCTTTTACTGGCAGGAGGAATGGCATTAGCATTATTGAGGAGGAAGAAGAGGAGAACGAGGAGGGGGAGGAAAGGGAGAGATGTAAAGGAGTCGTGAATAATGATGGAGCATGGTGTTGGCGCGAAGATTGCAAAGGTAGGTGTATTATCTTTGACTTATCGCACCAGAGACTGACACTTTTGCAAAGAATGTTTACGCTTGACGAAAAGCCTGCAGAAACTCAGCGAGACTTTACAAAGTGTTGCTGATCTATACGATGACCATGTACGTCTTCTGACTAATGAGAAATGTAGACTGACACCATGGGCTTAGGCACGACGAACCCAACTCGCAACGCATGAATCCCTCAAATCCATGGCTCACCCCGATGCAATTTACGAGCCCATAATCACCACACACAAAGCCACTTTGTCGCGGTACAAAGATGCTCTGGCAAAGTCCGACAAGGTACGTAGTGCGCACTACCTGATAGCTCCGAACTTGTACTCACTCACCTATGTGAACACGCAGGTCAAAGCCGAACTCGCATCACGCTGCGAAACCGTACTGAACACAACCATGGCGGAAATGGACATCTATCATACACAAAAGGTAGAAGATTTTGAGCGCTTGGCACGGGAGCATTTGGACGGCGAGATTCGGCTCTACGAACAAGTTCGTGCCTACTCCTTTTCCTTTATTTCTCTTGTAACCGATCCGTGTACCTGTCGACAGATCCTAACCCGTCTCAAATCAGCCCGCCAAACACTCACCTCCCCGTCTTACGACGCTCTCTCAAACGCACCACTCACACCCTCCCTCTACACACGAGACCTTTTCCCTCCACAGTCCTTCTTATCTTCACCTTCCCAATCCTCCTCCGCTATCGCGTCCTACCCCTACAAGGCCTATGCCACTTCCTCCATCACAACCTCACACAAATTCATCCCCACAACCCCAACAAATGCACAGAGTACTGCACTCGGAATTGGTGATGTCCTTATCCCACCCCTTCCACAACCGACACCACACGTATTTGATTCGGCACCGATGAGACCTGTGAGTGTCGCTGTTAAGGGCAGTGTGGGTGTTGTGGTTGGTGTAGCACAGGGGGTTGTGCAAGGGGTCGGAGGAGGGTTGAGGTTTGGGAGTACTGGTAGTAACAACAATGATGGTGTGGAGAGGGGAAGTGTATTTGGAAGGTTTTGGTCCTGAGTCCAGGGTGGACCAGTGGTGTCACAACTGGGGTGCAGGGAGGATAGTGATATGGAGTTGTTTCTGTAGTATTTTGTATGGTTACAGGGATTGTTGTTTGCAGACATGTCACATATGGACTTTGAAATTTGAATACCAACAGACTTGAATATATCAATTTCAATCCCCATCTATTTTAGAATCCACTTCAGATGTGCATCAGAATGGCACTCAGCACCTTGGAATTGACAGGATCAGGGAGTGTAAGCATGAGATACTGACATTGTTGAGTACAGGGATACATAGTAATTATTATTTGGTATACTGCCCTGGTTTGCTACCACAGCCATAATTCCAATATGCTATTCCCCACATTGTCAATATACCTGATCCATATGAAATACTGTTGGGTACCCAAGCATTGATACAAGTTGATCAGAATACGGGTGTTTGCAGAGACTCAACTATTAGTGGAATATAACATGTATACAAATTATTATATAACACTCTGTAGTGCCATATAGTTTAGTGGTATGTTGTGCTGCATTTGTTATGAACCAGCCTGGTATCCCCCGCCGCAACATCATTTATCACGCCTTAGTCCATGAGCTTGGACTTCCTAACGCCTCTCATTCCACCACTCAAGATACGGGTATACCAGCTGAAGACTCAACCCGCTACCGCAACGAAGCCTTCGCCAATCGTCGCCTTCCTGGCCACGCATCCCTATTCTCGGAAGACTGGCCAACGCCTGGACCACTCTTCTACGAGACCGACCGTATGATGACAGAAATATTACGCATCGCCTGGGAGAATGCTCCCTTCACTCACGTCTTCGATCCCGACGGGTTATACATTCAAACGATCCACAACAACTTCGACTCCGCCTGGGCCCACGGTTGGAAGATGATCCCCTACGCTGGAGAACCCATAGTATTCCTCCACCCCTACATGATGTATCCGCCCGAGGTCGTTCCGCACATCATCAAGTACGAAGTCGCCCACGGATTCTACTTCAGAGAAGTAGAAGTCTACCGTGTCGATCCTAACTCCGACGAACCTCCGGCCATCCCTCCCCGTCGTACTCAGCTTCCGCCCCTCCGCAGTGTCGACTCCAACGTTCCAGGTATCGACGAGTCAAACCCAGAAGAACCCATTGGCGATCCCCCTCCATATCCACCGCCATACGTCACGGGCGACATATCGTCATCATCGTCATCATCCCCGCACCGCAGCCTCATCTTCCTCCATGAAGACTCTCCTGACTCGTTGCCTTCGACTGGCAACTTCCCTATTCCCAGTTCCGCCTCGTCTCCCGACTCTTATTCATCTGACTCTTCTAACGGACGCCTTCACCCCGATATGGACTTGTAATATAACCAGTAAATAGTTTCTCTCCTATCTAACCACAGACGCTTCGCCTCGTATTCCTGTATTCCACCTGAACTCTATATCGAACAGTTCCCTTAGTTAGTTAGTTCCCTTTTTCGTCTTAGTTTCTATTTCCGTTCCGTTCTATTCTCATCTCGCTCCGCTCCGTAGCTACGCTTCTATTGACTCTCGGACTCGCAGCTCTACTTCGTCATAGTTACCAGAATCGGACTTAGAAGTAAAGCTTAAATAGCCGCTCATGTACTGGAAGCGCAAGCTTCCTATATTCTTAAATTCAGAATATTGCTCTCGCTTTATCTCTGGATTGACGTTAGCTCACGATCAGTGTGGTAGTAAACGCTCTATTGGTCACATCCTCGACTTATAGACGTTCGACCTCTTGAGTGTACTTAACTGGACACTTGCCTCGCCACCTTCTTATCGTGATCCTTCTTGCTAGATCCTAGCGCCTCTGCGAACCATCTAGTGAGATAGCCGCCCCCTAGCAAAAGCTTAGGCGACCGGTGATAAGGACCAACCTAACAGCATTGGTGTTTCTTGTTTATTTGCCTCCAGTTGGGTTTTGGTTCAACTCAGGCAAAGTGCAATCTATTGTGAACCTGATACAACATTTAAGATAGTCTTACAACCAGGATTATGAAAATGTGATACTCAATCATTGTGCCAGTAGAGCAGTACAGACTGATGTTCAAAGTGTAACAAGCTGGATATCTATGCTGCAAAGGTTATCTGCAGAAGCACTAAAGAGCCAGATGTATATCCAAAACAGGCTTTGTCAGCAGAAAATGCATATGATTGGACATCCCAGTAAGAAGGGGGAATCCAGCAGTGACAATATGCATGCACCACCCAGTGACAATCACCAGACAAGGAAAGGGGATGGAACCGGAATTCAATGTTATGTGAACCATTGCGGGGCTGTTCTACGGTTGAGCTCCAAATTGTAGCACGGCCAAATGGTAGCACCACAACCTGCATGCCATTGGGCGAAAAAGCAACAGATCTCAGTGCATGCGTGTGGCCCTCCAGGTTGGCCTCCAACCCACCCGTCGTCGCATTCCAAATCCTGACTGTCTGATCACCCGACCCGGAGGCGACCCGCGTGCCGTCGGGCGAAAAAGCGACAGAGCGCACCGGACCCGTGTGGCCCTCCAGGTTGGCTTCCAACCCACCCGTCATCGCATTCCAAATCCTGACTGTCTGATCATCCGACCCGGAGGCGACCCGCGTACCGTCGGGCGAAAAAGTGACAGATGACACCAAACCCGTGTGGCCCTCCAGCTTGGCTTCCAACCCACCGGTCATCGAATTCCAAATCCTGACTGTGCGATCATGCGACCCAGAGACGACCCGTGTGCCGTCGGGCGAAAAAGCGACAGAGCGCACTGGACCCGTGTGGCCCTCCAGGTTGGCTTCCAACCCACCCGTCATCACATTCCAAATCCTGACTGTGCGATCATTCGACCCAGAGACGACCCGCGTACCGTCGGGCGAGAAAGCGACAGAGCGCACCCAACCCGTGTGGCCCTCCAGCTTGACTTCCAACCCACCCGTCGTCACATTCCAAATCCTGACTGTCTGATCATGCGACCCGGAGGCGACCCGCGTACCGTCAGGCGAAAAAGCGACAGAAAGCACCAAACCCGTGTGGCCCTCCAGGTTGGCTTCCAACCCACCCGTCGTCGCATTCCAAATCCTGACTGTCTGATCATGCGACCCGGAGGCGACCCGCGTACCGTCAGGCGAAAAAGCGACAGAGCGCACCGGACCCGTGTGGCCCTCCAGCTTGGCCTGCAACCCACCCGTCGTCACATTCCAAATCCTGACTGTCTGATCATGCGACCCGGAGGCGACCCGCGTACCGTCGAGTGAAAAAGCGACAGAAAGCACCCAACCCATGTGGCCCTCCAGCTTGGCTTCCAACCCACCCGTCATCACATTCCAAATCCTGACTGTCTGATCACCAGACCCGGAGGCGACCCGCGTACCGTCGGGCGAAAAAGTGACAGATGACACCAAACCCGTGTGGCCCTCCAGCTTGGCTTCCAACCCACCGGTCATCGAATTCCAAATCCTGACTGTCTGATCACCCGACCCGGAGGCGACCCGCGTGCCGTCGGGCGAAAAAGCGACAGAAAGCACCTCCTCCGTGTGGCCCTCCAGCTTGGCTTCCAACCCACCCGTCATCGCATTCCAAATCCTGACTGTCTGATCATCCGACCCGGAGGCGACCCGCGTGCCGTCGGGCGAAAAAGCGACAGAAAACACCGAACCCGTGTGGCCCTCCAGCTTGGCTTCCAACCCACCCGTCATCACATTCCAAATCCCGACTATCCGATCACCCGACCCGGAGGCGACCCGCGTACCGTCGGGCGAAAAAGCGACAGAAAGCACCCAACTCGTGTGGCCCTCCAGCTTGGCTTCCAGCCCACCCGTCGTCGCATTCCAAATCCTGACTGTCCGATCACCCGATCCGGAGGCGACCCGCGTGCCGTCGGGTGAAAAAGCGACAGAAAGCACCATTGAATTCCCTTTGATGCAGAGCTCCATTGGTCCCCATGAGTCAGGTAGACCTACTATGACTCTTGCCGTCTGCTTCGCCTGCGCACCATAGATTTGACGCATCAAACAATTCTTGGGAACCCACGTAAATGCCGACTGGTAAACCTCAAAGCAATTCTGCTCAATGCACTCAAAACCCAGTTGCAGGAATCGACGGGCATCGTCAGCAAGTGATCGCAAATGCTTAACATCTGTAGCTTGGATGCCCTGCCATGGCGTCAGCACATGAACTTGATCTCCCCCTAATCAACACTTACCGAGAGGGCACCACTTGCGGAGAGAAGCGAATGAATTCCTGTCTCCAGTTGGCTGATCGTGCTCAGACACTCCATCCAGTGCAAGAGGTGGCCATTCAGGAACTCGCGTAGAGCACCAACGAGAACTGGCTGGCTCGAGTCCCGGACCTCGCTCAGATGGACGGCCCAGTAAACGCATGCGTATTGGAGTGCCTCGGGGATTTTCTTGGCATTCTCGGGTTGGTTCCTTCTGTCCATGTGCGAAACGGTCAACTCCTGAGGGATATCACACATGTTGTACCTGAGCGACCTGTTCATGAGCTCCAAGCATTTGAGTGCAAGGTCTGCATGGGCGTCGGCGGGACGGAGAGGAGTAGTGAATGGGGGAAATTGATTTGGTGGACAGCGTTTGGGGTCTGTGAGGAAGTCGGGAAAAGATGCATGGAAGGGAGCGACGGGCGCGTTTTCTCCAGTGGGGATGTGTATGACGGAGTTGAGTCGCGATAAATAGGCAACAGGATTGGATATACCCGATAGTGCAGAAATGGCGTTAATAGATAATGGATGCCGGAGAAATATAACAAATGAGAGAAGGGTTTCCGTGCGTAACATTTCTTTCTCTTCCCGACCATCACCGGCATGAGTAAGAATATATCCATAGAGCCCGTCAATGGCTGAGGTCTGTTGCCGGCTCCATGCGCGCTTTACCAGGTCAGTGAGGCGCTCTTTGTAATTGAACTCGCCATCCCGAATGTAGCGCACAGCTGTAGATGGATAGATGAAAAGCTTCCCAGAGTCTTTGACGAGTTGAGTCAATTCGCTGCTGGGAGGCCACCCATCCTCCTTGTTAGGGTTCCAGCGCTCCTCGATCTTGGCCAGCGATTCCTTCACATACATTCGGATGTCGCTCTCCACGATGTCCGCCTCGATGTCGTGGAGCACGAGAGTGTCATGAGAAGCCTGCGAGGACTTGAAGGCAGCAGTGATGGCAGGATCAGCTCTGCTGACGAGGAAGAACTTGAGGGGGAGGCTCGACGCAGAATTGAGAATGAGCTGGATGAGGTCGGATACAAAGTGCGGGTCTGTACATTCGTCGAGAGCATCGATGACGACAACCTTGTAAATTTTGTCCCCGGGGCCAACAGCATTCCGCAATGGCTCAACGATGAGCTTTTTGAACTGCTCTTTGAAGTCATTCGACTCGACCAAATCCGGGTCCTTCTCGAGAGATTTCACGACCTCTGCGTTGAAGGTGGGCGAACCCTTGGAAAGGTAGTATGCCACGCCCGGGATGATGAGGTGTGGGTTACTGGTTTTATCTGAGGTCCGAGAACAAAAGAAACTGGCCCCGAGCATCTGTCGTTGTTCCAGGAGTTCGCACAGTGACTGCGCAATCGTCGACTTCCCGATGCCTGCCATCCCCATGAGCCAATACACCTTGGCACCCTGCTCGTCAGGAGCCCAGACTTCCAGTCTTTCAAGGACACTGACACGCGTGCCTGGCATACATCCTGTGGGATCGCCATAGGTAGAGCGCCGAGTTTTATACGAAGCGCTTTCAGGACGAAGTTTGTCTATTGATCCTGTATTAATGTAAGCTTCGCATGTCGACATTCCCACCAAGGCGAGCGGCTTACGCGAATTCAACAACTGTTGACGGAATACATGAGCCGGGACCTGCTTCCTCAGACGCGGGACTGCTTACCTTTAGCATATCCTGTACGGCTACATTGGTGTGAAACTGTATGTCGATCTGTGGAGCGTGATGAGCGTGACGGATACACGAGCGCGATTCGTAGTATGAACATTTACTTGGAAAAGATCGCAAACAGTATTGAGGTTCCTCAACGTCTTTTGTATCGTCCCTGGATCGTTCGAAACTTCGGCAATACGGGTCAGCAGAGGCCGATCCTGCAAGTGCTTGATGCGTCCAACTAAGTTTTCGACAGCTCTGCGAGTAACCAAAGAAAAGTCAGATACTAATCCAAAAGGCGAGGCCGATACACACGTGGAGAAACCTTGAACTCTCTCTTCAAGCGCATTCAATCCCCCTGCTCCCCTGTATCTTTTCACGAGTGACAGGATAGCTTCCGATTTTGCCTTGAGTTCCTCCAGATCCTCGTTATTTGTAGTTACTCCCTGCGAATCGGAACTCAATACAACGATTGCGATAGAAGTGGGCCACGCACATCGAAGACTTTGTGGATTATCAAGAATGCGGAGGCGGCAGTTTTCAAGGGTGGGAAGAGGTCCGAGCATTGTCTGAGCCCTTCTGCTACGAACGCCAACCCATGGAGAGCAGTGCTGCCTATTGCTTTCAGTCTGTGGAGGGGTGTTGGCGGACTTTGCTGCGGTGTCGGGACGATAGCCTGATATTCGTTATCGGCGGGAGGTGCCGAGGTTTGGATTACTGGGGGAGTCTGAGGGGTCTCTGGTCCTCGGGGAGCTGATGTGGTCCCAGGTGCAGGGGGAGGTGTTTCGACTCCCGGAAGCACATTAGGGGCTGTGGGAGCCCCAGGGACCGAGGACCTTGCAATGGGTGCGGAGATACCGCCTATCTTTTTCTTTTTGGAGCGTCGCAGACAAGAGAACATTGCGAATCGATAAGTGCTAGACGAATGTACAGTGGATGGTGGTCAACGGGCAAGTGGGATAGCTGACATGCGTTGGCCCCGAGACATTAGAGTAGCGCTTGGTGTGAAGATTCTCACGTCAAAGTCACAGCACCTTGGCGCCTATCAAAGAACATACTTGTCCTCTACGCCTGCACCACCCTTCTACCTGTCCATTTCTGGCTTCTCATACTTCTAACGCATCCTAATAAGTACATTCTCCATGCCATCGCCTACGCATAACATCCCACTTGACCCCTGCCACATTTCTACGAGCACCGCCATCCGCTATATTTGTCACATCATCAATCATCTCGGCGCACCAGCGTCTTCATGGCAATGTTCGAGTTTACATCTCGCACTTCCTTTGTTAAGGGATGGCATTTCGTCTAGTTCAACGTGTCTCTCCGGATTCTCCAAGGTGCTTGTGTGAGGTGTCGGTCAGGTGGGATTGGCTGGTCAATTCCTCGACAACGGCAGCCTGTAATCGCGTCATGTTCTTTTTCGTACAAAAGTCCTCCTTATGTTTACCTCCAGGCTTTCGACTTCTTGTTCTATGAGCAGAAGACGGAGGACAAGAAACGCCGCAATCGTGATGAACCTTCCCTCACCGGTACTATCAGCTTCTCCAACGACACCCTCAACCCTCACACTCTTCTCCACCATCAAACTCCAACGCCAGTTTTATGGCGAATCCGTCCGTGCCCGAAAGCTGCCAGGAACCATCCCCAGGTCTCCGTGCTGCAATGGTGCGTCGGCCTCAACATTCTTGCTCAGGTAAGAGCACACGCAAATGACATTACGGATATCTTGAACTCGGTACATACCGGGTCGGTGGGTTTGCAGCTGCTGGACAGGACGGCGAGGACAAGGAGGAAGGACTCACTCTGGTATTGTATCCACACGACGTATCAGATCGCCAAGCTCATTGAAGTAGTGAATAATGATACGCCTAGTACTATCTCTGTCAACGCACTTGCCTACTCCGCCACCTACACCAGACCTGGGAGTTGGTCTCCTCCAGACGTATTTTCTTGCATAATTACATGGTGTCCTGCGTCGATGAGGATAACCTGCACTCACCGTTGCATAACAAGGATGACCAGTATGCTCACGCCTTTATGTTGGAATCGTACTCAAGGACATTACACGGCTCAAGCCGCTATTCCAGGACCAAATCACCAACTTGATTGGCCAAGTTGCTTCGAATGTCTTTGATGCGCTGAACAAACTCGGTGATTCTGTGGCAGCCGTCTCGATGGGCAAGGTGCGAGACGTACTCGAGAGCCTCGCTGTCGACGATCGTTTGTACAAAGTGCTCCCGGTGCCGAGAAAAGAGCTGATTGAGTGCAGCTGCAAAGCTCACACAGGCGTAGACCCCAAGTTTGCGAAGCGCCAGCTCGTAACTATCCGATGGAAGAGCCTACGGGAATCAGGAAGGACCTTGAGGTGGAAGGCGTCGGGAAGGACAAGTTGATTGAAAAGCTTAGGGAGCAAGCAAATGGTCTGAAGACACTCGAATGGGTGAGGTGTTGACGAGGAACTGACGAAATTGCAAAGACTCGAACCCGCCACAGGCAAGGCGAGCAGCTCGGCTTGGCTCACTAGGGTGTGTTTCCATAATTTTTTGTGTCCCCTCTTTCTAATCCATCTCACAGATACCATTGAGCCAACCACATGGTCGAAAGCCGTTCACTCACACATGTGGCATATGTCCTTAATGAAGATCGCTATGAGCTCACGGGCGTCAAATCGCACATACTCAATTTCCCGTTGTCGGCGAAATTCGTGGGACGGTTTAAGACATGCCTTGTCGAGCCGCCGGGTCTTGGCGCTACCCATGAAGCCGACACCCATGAAGCTGCACTTCAGAGAACATTCATGCCCTCATGTCGAACTCACCTCCATGCTCGACTCGCTCTGCTCGACTCTCTCCTCATCCGCCATCTCCGACTTCTTCAAGAATTCCGACGAAAAGGCAAACGAAGATCAGGCAACATTCGAGGAAGTTATTCCATGCCTAGAAGAGTTAAACAGGCTAGAAGACCAGAGGAACAGGTTGGATACAGAGGACCTGAATGCAGGCACGACCGTGGGCGCTACCCTTGTCCTCCAAGTCACAGATAGAAAAGGGAACGACCGGAGAGCATACGAGTTATACCAAACGGTGAAGTCTTCTTCAGGCAACGCCGCCTTCTATCGCATTGAAAGGCTCAAATAATGCGCTGAAGAACTGAATTACAGAATCCTCGTCATCACATTGCCGGTCACCCCGAGGCTCTTCGTTCGCGGGTAGCGCGCCATCCTCCGTTCTTGGCAATGGGTCGATTGGAAATGATGGGGGTGTGGAGATGATGCAACGGAAACAGGCGGAACTGCCAAGGAAGGCAGAGAGTGCGCTACCGAAGCTGAAAGCGGCAGGGTATAAAGTAGGTGTACACTTTCGGAGGTATTTCACAGAAATTTCCTGTTCCCAGAGCTCATCAACTTCTGTGTTGTGGACTCTAGGTGTGCAACCTGTATCGCTCTGCTTGTTATGTGGCACTAAATAACCAACTCGTGTGTCGTGGATTCTAGTCCGATCCTCATCACCCACAATTCCACCGTACTCGTTTATCATTCTATCGGTATCCATAATCCATTTTGTTACCTGTCGCTTCCAAGATATTATTCTTGCTGTCCCACTGAAGCACAGTACGCAAGAAAACCCTGTAAGATCATCTTGCTATGCAATTCAAGAGAAAAACTTCACAAATACTATACATAGATGGAAGGCAGGAGGCGCTTAGGAAAAGGGACATAAAAATAAGGCATGAGACTATCCATGGCCTCCAACAGCATATAAGCATTGTTTAGTAAGAAAGGCAAAAGAGAACATGGCCTTCAATCTATAAGGCTTATAACCACTGGCAGCTGAGGCCACTCGTGATCCAAACTCTCAACGTAAGGTCCAGCGACACCCGTCATCTTCCAGGTAATCTCGTGTTTCTTTGAAAGCTCAAAGCGGAAGGTGCTGAGAAGAGTGGACAAGACGACCTCTGTTGGACAGTTGTCATGTAAGTATGAAACTGTCAGGATGAAGATAACGACATACTCATTTCCAGCTGGGAAAACTTGAAACCACTGTTAAGTTACCTGTTACTAACGTTCGTCAAAACACCTGAGTATGAAGTCACCTACATGCAGGCACGACCTCCTCCTAAAAACGTCATCCTACACATTACAAATAGATTAGCATGCCACATCATGTGGTCAGGAAGTAGAAACAAACAGATGGGAATAGATTCCAGGCATGTGTGCCTCTCCTACTGTCTCGGGAAGAGGAGACAACCACCGCTCAGGTTTCCATTCAAGGGCGTCTGGTCCCCATTGATCCGGATTTGTGTTCGAGCCAAGGACGGATATAACGATATCAGTGCCCTTTGGGACCATGACTTCGGTTATCTCTTTGTTGTCTGCACCAACGACTGGCTTCGAAAGAGGAAGTATCATATCCTTGCATGCTCTGAAACATGTCAGTGCAACAATAGATCTTCAAGAAATACTGACATACGTTCTTACGGGAGCGAGATTGACAGGAGGATATCTGCGTACGGAATCAAGTCTTTGAGCCATCCTCTAGAGCTATTTGCCACCTACACTCGAAGAGTCTCCCGGCAGACCGCATCTAGGTATGGCAAGGAAACTAGCTGGTCATAAGTTAATTTCCCGTTCTTCTGAGCCTCGCGAATTTCGTTGCGCAGTTTCTCTTGAACATCCGTATGAATGGAGAGTAAGTGAAGAATCCTGGATAATGCCGATGATGTTGTCTCCATGCCTGCAAACACAAACGTCCTGTGCGGGAATGATGATCTTAGTAGGTGTCAAAGCCGCTCCAAGGCGAGTACGTACGAGACCTATGCCGCACAGTTAGACCCACAAAAGCAACTCATAGAAGTCACAAGCAGACGTACCTGTGCACAGACTTCCTCGTCACTCAATCGATCTTGTTGGTCTGCATGAAGATTTGCCTTCACTAATTCACGCGCCGCGTCAGTCAGCAGATATCAGCTTGGACAGGGTCAACATACTGAGAATCGAAATGATGTCCTTCTTTTCCATCATCTCTGCAGCAACAGCCGGGTCACTGCTACTCATAGCATCCCTCTTTGCTTTGATGATCTCGAGGGAGGTGTTGTACATGAGATCAGCCAGCCTCACGGCCTCCTGTGCTCGTCGCCAAGGGATATGTTCAATAATGAACCTCTTTAAGCGCGGATAATCAAACTTCGCAGCCAACGGGAAGACTATCTGGTTGCTGAAGAAACCGACTGGTCCACCAAGGAGCAAACTACATGGGTGAGGAGGTATTTAGCGTGAAACACCTGTTCTTGAGGGAGGAGAAATACGCACACGAGCCTCTTCATGGCCTTAGGATACGGATGATGCTCATCGTCATCCACCAGTGGGTCAAACGAATAGCCCATTCCACTCTGACCGATCAATTCGAGCGCCGTCCTTGTCATCCAACGGAGAATGTCTATCTCCAGAGGTCCATCCTTGACCTTCTTCACCAGCACTTTCCGCAGCTGAGGATCTCATAAGCAGATTTGGTCTTCGCGAACCGCAAGAACATACCCGTTCGGTCACTTCATAGAACAAAGGTACTACAGACGTATAAATGAGTATCACAGGACAGACGAAAGATAACCAACACACTCATTTCGCGCATATGATTGATCGAAAAGACGGGGTTCATCATCTTCCTCTGCTTCCTATGCTGTTCGCCTAAANCACCTGCACCAGACCTGGCAGTCGGTCTCCTCCAGACGTATCTTCTTGCATAACCACATGGTGTCTATCGTCAATGAGGATAACCCGCACACACAGTTGTACGACAAGGACGACTAGTACGCTTACGCCTTTACGTTGGAAATCGTATTCAAGGACATTACGCAGCTCAATCCGCTATTCCAAGACCAAATCACCAACTTCTTGACTAGTCAAGTTGCTTCGAACGTCTTTGATGAGCCGAACAAACTCAGCGATTCTGTGGCAGCCGTCCCGACGGGCAAGTTGCAAGAGCTGCAAGACGTACTCGAGAGCCTCACTGTCGACGACCGTTTTCGCAAAGTGCTCCTGGTGCCGAAGAAAAAACCGATCAAGTGCAGCTGCAGGGTAAGCTCATACAGATGTAGACCGCAAAATCGCGAAGCGCAATTATCTGATGGAAGAGCTCAAGGGAAACAGGAAGGAGCTCAAGGTGGAGGACGTCGGGAAGGACAAGTTGATTGAAAAACTTACGGAGTAAGCGAAGGGGCTGAAGACACTTGAATGGGTGAGGCGCTGACGAGGAACTGACGAAATTACGCGGACCCGAACCTGCCGCAGGTAAGGCGAACAACTCGGCTTGGCTTGCTCGGGGAAGCTTTCACGGTTTCTTATGTTCTCCCTTTCTAATCCATCTCACAGATACCATTGAGCCAACCATAGTCAAAAGCTGTTCGCTCACACATGCGGTACATGTCCCCAACGAAGACCGCTACGAGCGCGTGGGCGTCAAATCGTGCATACTCGATTCCCCGCTGTCGACAGGATTCGTGGTACGGTTTAAGATCTTGGCGCCAAGCCATGAGACCATGCGCCACAGATCCGAGCATTCATGCCCTCACTCATGTCGAACTCATCCCCATGCTCGACCCGCTTTGCTCCACTCGTTCCTCGTCCACCATCTCCGATTTCTTCAAAAATTTCGGCACAAAGGCAAACGAAAATCAGCCAACATTCGAGGAAGTTATTCTATGCCTAGAAGAAGAATTGAACGTGCCAGAAGATCAGAAGAACAAGTTGGATGCAGAGGATCCGATTGCAGCATGACCGTGGGCGCTACCCTTGTCCTCCAAGTCACAGATAGAAAAGGGAACGACCGGAGAGCATACGAGTTATATCAAATGGTGAAGTCTTCTTCAGGCAACGCCACCTTCTATCGCATTGAAAGGCTCAAATAATGCGCTGAAGAACTGAATTACAGAATCCTCGTCATCACATCGCCGGTCACCCCAGGGCTCTTCGTTCGCGGATAGCGCGCCATCCTTTGTTCTTGGCAATGGATTAGTTGAAAACGGTGGTGGAGTCCATTCAACGGAAACTGATGGGACTGCCAATAGAGGCGGAGAATGCGCTACCAAAGCTGAAAGCGGCAGGGTATGAAGTAGGTGTACATTTTCGGGAGGTATTGTACGGAAATTTCCTGTTCCCAGAGCCCACAAACCTCTGTGTCGTGGACTGTAGGTGTGCAACCTGTATCGCTCCGCTTGTTATGTAACACTGATATAACCAACTTGTGTGTTGGGATTCTAGTCCGATACCGTCACCCACAGTTCCACCGTACTCGTTTAATAGTTCTATTAATATCCATAAGCTATTTTGTGACATTGCTCCCAAGATATCATACTTGCTATCCCACCGAAACATAGTACGCAAGAAATCTCTGTAAGATTGTCCTACCACGCAAAGCAAGGGAAAAATTTCACAAATACTATACATAGTCCTAGGAATAGGGATCCAAAAATAAGTCATGAGACTATCCATGGCGCCTCCAACAGCATATAAGCATTATTTAGTAAGAAATGCAAGAGAGAACATTGCCTTCAATCTGCAAGGCTCATGACCACTGGCAACTGAGGCCGTGTGCAATCCAAACTTTCAACGTAAGGGCCAGCGACACCCGTCATCTTCCATGTAATCTCGTGTTCCTTTGAAGGCTCAAAGCGGAAGGTGCTGAGAAGAATGGACAAGACGACCTCTGTGAGGCAGTCATCATGTAAGCATGAAACCGTCAGGACGAAGACAATGACGTACTCATTTCTAGCTGGGAAAACTTGAAACCACTGTGAAGTTATCTGTTACCAACGTTTGTCAAAACACCTTAGTAAGAAGTCACCTACATGCAAGCACGCCCGCCCCCTAAGAACGTCATCCTATTCGTTATGAACCAATTAGCATGCCGCACCATGTGGTGAGAAAGCCGAAACGAACAGATGAGAATAGATTCCAGGCATATGCGCCTCTCCGACTGTCTCGGGAAGAGGCGACAACCACCGTTCAGGTTTCCAGTCCAGGGCGTCTGGTCCCCATAGATCCGGATTTGTGTTCGAGCCGAGGACGGATATAATGATATCAGTGCCCTTTGGGACCATAACTTCGGCTATCTCTTTGCCGTCTGCACCAATGACCGGCTTCGAAAGAGGGAGTATCATATCCTTGCATGCTCTGAAACATGTCAGTTCAACGATAGATCTTTAAGAAATACTGACATACGTTCTTATGCCAGCGAGATTGACAGGGGGGTATCTGCTTATGGAATCAAATCTTTGTGCCATCCTCTAGAATTATTCACCACCTACACTCGAAGAGTCTCCCGGCAGACCGCATCCAAGTATGGCAAGGAAACTAGTTGGTCATAAGTCAATTTCCCGTTCTTCTGAGCCTCGCGAATTTCGTTGCGCAGTTTCTCTTGAACATCCGTATGAATGGAGAGTAAGTGAAGAATCCTGGATAATGCCGATGATGTTGTCTCCATGCCTGCAAACACAAACGTCCTGTGCAGGAATGATGATCTTAGTAGGAGTCAAAGCCGCTCCAAGGCGTGTACGTACGAGACCTATGCACAGTTAGACCCACAAAAGCAACTCATAGAAGCCACAAGCAGACGTACCTGTGCACAGACTTCCTCGTCACTCAATCGATCTTGTTGGTCTGCATGAAGATTTGCCTTTACTAATTCACGCGCCGTGTCAGTCAGCAGATATCAGCTTGGGCAGGGTCAACATACTGAGAATCGAAATGATGTCCTTCTTTTCCATCATCTCCGCAGCAACGGCCGGGTCACTGCTACTCATAGCATCTCTTTTTGCTTTGATGATCTCAAGGGAGGTGTTGTACATGAGGTCAGCCAGCCTCACGGTCTCCCGTGCTCGTCGCCAAGGGATATGCTCAACAACGAACCTCTTTAAGCGTGGATAGTCAAATTTCGCAGCCAACGGGAAGACTATCTGGTTGCTGAAGAAACCGATGGGTCCACCCAGGAGCAGACTGTATGGGTGAGAAGGTACTTAGTGTGAAACACCTGTTCTTGAAGAGGAGGAATACGCACACAAGTTTCTTCATGGACTTAGGGTAAGGATGATGTTCATCGTCATCCACCAATGGGTCAAAAGAATAGCCCATTCCACTCTGACCGATTAATTCGAGCGCCGTCCTTGTCATCCAACGGAGAATGTCTATCTCCTGAGGTCCACCCTTGACCTTCTTCACCAGTACTTTCCGCAGCTGAGGATCTCATAAGCAGATTTGGTCTTCATGAACCGCAAGAACATACCCGTTCAGTCACTTCATAGAACAAAGGTACTAGTGGCGTACAAATGAGCGTTACAAGACAGACGAAAAATAACCAACTCACTCATTTCGCGCATATGATTGATCGAAAAGACGGGGTTCATCATCTTCCTCTGCTTCCTATGCTGTTCGCCTAAAATTGGATGAGAAATGGTGTCTGATAGAAATCGGAACTGGACTTACCTAAGGTTGCAAGCAGACCTTTGCCGATAAGGACCGTATTGCGACTGGGAGCCCGAAATGAGCAACCCAGGATTTTGTCCTCGAAAATACAACGTACCTAACGGATTTTATTGGTTCATAGTCATATTGGTCTTTTACCACGATACGGTGAAGAGCTTTCGGATCGGATACCACCAGAACCCGCTCCTGTTCACGTTCAAAACTTACGTCAAGAAATAAAATTTGAGCCTTACTCCCAACGCGCCATGGATCTTGATTACTCGTCCATCTGACGGTGACGGATAAGCCTTAGAAGACTAAGAGCGATCAACGGACGCACAGCGTTCCAGAATGTGATAGTGGAATCCCCATCCATTTGTATTGAATAGCTGTGAAATGTTCCCTGGCATATTCCAACATGAGTGAAAGCTGCTCAGGCAGCGGGTGATACTAACCAGAGAGGAACGAGCCTGATGGTGGCCCAGGCAGTATGTCCAATGGGGACTTGACCACGAAACGCTTAAGCAGCTTCCAGACACCCCATGAAACTGCATAGAGCAAGAAAACTCGAACCAGAGTGGATATCATAGTAAGCAGAAAGAGAGTATAAGTTGAGGCGTAGGGCTAATACCTCAGCCACTAAGAAAGTAGAGATTCTTATACGGTGGCCATCGCATGACCAAGATCTTGGGAGTAAGCGGGTATAGTTTACAAATGCTTTCCGGAGGAAATCGCAGTTAGAAGCGCCATGCATGGTGTTATTTAGCATCTTGGACCATTTCAGGTGACCAAAGAAGCATCATGACGGCAGGGAGAACCATGGTTAAATATTCCTGAGCCACTCCCACACGCTTAGATATGACTTTTCTGGCCTTTCCCAGTGAGAGGGACAACAGTAATACTTTTGTAATCTGGCATTCATCGCGTCCTAAGTCGTTATCAGGCCATATCTCTGTGAACGGATAGACAAGGTATTGTGTTTTCATATGACGTCTGTGTTCAACCACGTCTGTGGCGGTCACATGTGCCATTCTGCTTTCCTGTGGTTCTTGATAGCTCTAGACATATAATATGTATAACATAACCCAGAAAAGAAGCACATATACGGTTCCAGGATATCGGGAGCACCGTCCTCGGATGTGCATGGAAAGTGACTGCGTTCACATGCCCGGGGTCACTCAGTGATGGGAGAGCTTTCTATCCATAGGAGATTGTGTCAAGCGATGTAGAGTGTCCTATCAGGCACACGGCGTACACTTTGGCGCAACGCAAACGTAATTGATGCATACGTATATGTACGGTTGTCGGTAATGTGGAGATCGGACGACGGCTAGACATGTAAGCGTCTATCCGTCATCCTCCTCCCACTAATCGGCCTACAGAAATAGCCGCACCTGCGTGTGTAAAAACATGGTACTGCTAGGTGCCACAAAGTGCCACTGGGTCCTGCTAAGGGTCGATCTCGCGGTACTGCTCAGTGCTGCTAAGTGCGAAAAAATAACTATTTTGGTGCTGTTGTAACAAAGTATCTATGCCCCTTAGCAGGGTGGTATCTACCTGTAATACAAAATCTACAGACCAATGATAAATTTGATAGAAATTACTAGGGTTTTAGCATCAAATGAGGCATGTGCTTGCTCTTTGGACATCCTCAGGGTCCTCTCCTCTAACATGTTGAGTGGTATGTTCCAATGGTTGGTGGTCTCTGTTTGGCTGGCTCTTTCCCAGTAATGGTGAAGGCATTGGACCTCTCTAGGAATTTAGTTAGGGCACTGATACTTTTTTGATGTAATGTAAAGGTACTTGTGAGTCTTATATCATCAAGCAGGACTGGCATACAGTGCAGCAAACTGGAATGATCCACAGCACAAACAAAGATGAGGAACAATCATTGAATGGGTTTGAGTTTGGTACCACTGAGTACCACTACTACCCTATGTTCAGTACCACTACCCTACTGCAATCAGTACTGCTGGATATTGTTACCTACCACATCCAGTACTGCTACCTACTGCTAACCTACTGCAATCAGTACTGCCACCTGCTGCCACTCTACCACATCTAGTATTGCCACCTGCCACCACTCTACCACATCCAGTACTGCTATCTACTGCAGCCACTGGTGGTTCTGTCATATCCAGTGCCACTGGACCATGCATCAATCTTGCTGTGTGGGTATTTTCAGAAGGAGTTCATACAAGGTTGTGCAGAGCTATTATGAACTTGCCCCAACTGTCTCACACCAATGTCATTTACCACACCCTCACCCATGAGCTCAGCCTTCCCAACACCTCTCAAGGCACTACCACCAACACCACAGACTCTGCCAGCAACTTGACTTGCTACTGCAACAAAGCCTTTGCAAATCAGCACCTCCCTGGCCATGCATCATTATTCTCTAAAGATTGGCCAATACCCAGCCCTCTGTTCTACTCCACTAATCATATGATGACTGAGATTCTACATATTGCTTGGGAGAATGCTCCCTTCACTCACATCTTTGAACCCAATGGCTTATACATTCAAACTATTACCAATGACTTCAACTTGTCATGGGTGCACAGCTGGAAGATGATTCCTTATGCTGGAGAACCCACTGTATTCCTCCATCCTTACATGATGTATCCACCAGAGGTCATTCCCCATATCATCAAATATGAAGTTGCATACAGACTCTACTTTTGAGAAGTAGAAGTCTATCACATTGATCCTGTTATGAACTTAGTAAATGTTTGCTATACATTTACAAAGTTATGTTTTTGATTTATTTATCTTTGTTTTAATCAAAAGCTTTAGTCTTTAATTTGTTTGTTTCATTTCCTTATGTCTCAAATAATGACTATGCTTATGTAAATATCAAAGTCATATGACATTTATGGATTAATAAGCTTTCCTATCTATTGTTAGAAAAGAAGACTTCTTTTATAAAGAACTTTTCATCATGAACTATAATTAGTAGAATTAGGCTTCTTTTGATCTGAGTCAATCTCCAAGTCGAGCCTTGGTACCTGACAAACTTCTAATCATCAATGGAAGTCACAAAGTAGATATATTTAGGTATATTGTCCATAGGTATATAAACCATCAACACTAACAAGTAGAAAGCATTGTTTCTACTTGGTTAGATGGAGACTCAAATAGAAGTCTTTATCAACTATAAGTGATATGATTTAAGTTGCTCTTATAATCTTTATCATTCTCTAAGTTGCTTTAAGAGTTCTATTGAGGAGTAAATGTATTGTGTGACTATGTTTATAAGTTATCTTGGCACATTGACCTAGTCAGTACTTAGAGGTAACTAATCTGTTAGTACATGAGAAGTCTCCTTTGATATGATCTGTGGATATGTATTGGGCCTCTTTACAGACTGAAGCAGCCTCACTATAACAGATCCTAACTCTGAGGATCCTCCCTCCATCCCTCCATAGCATACCCAACTCCCTCCACTCTTTAGCATTGACTCAAATGTTCCCAGCATTGATGAATCACCTCCAAAAGAACCTGCCATTGCTCTACCCCCACCTTCTCCTTATCTGCCTCCCTATGTCACTGCAGATGCCTCCTCATCATTGTTGTCATTGCAGTCACTGTGCTACAGCCCTATGGTTGAGTCAGACTCTTCTGACTCTCCACTTATTGGAAACTTCACAGTTCCCTCCTCTGCCTCATCCTCTGACTCATTTACCTCCAACTCCTCTAATGGACAACTTCACCCTGACTTTGACCTGTAGTATACACCTCTTGTCTATCAATCAGAATGTATGGACAAACATCTCTTAGTATTACTCTCTCATCTTTCTCCTTTAATTCCCTCTCAATGACTCACCTTATACTATTCTTAGACTTGATCTATTCCTGTCTCTTTTAGTCTACCTCTATTCTTGTCTCATCTCTACTCCATAGTTATGTACTTCTGATTGACTCTTGGACTCAATACTATATTATCACAGCTTCCCAATTAGGACTTTAGACATAGCACTTAAATAGCTGCTCCTATACTGGAAGCACAAGCTTCCAATATTCTTAAATCTCAGAATTGTTCTTCACTCTTCTGTGATTGACATTAGTTGACAATCAGTGTGGTAGTAAACTCTCTATTGGTCATATCCTCAACTGATAGAAGTCCAACCTCTGAAGTGTGCTTAATTGGACACTTGTCTTGCTGCCTACTGACTATTATCCTTCTTAGTAGATCCTAGTGCTTGCAAACCATCTATTGAGATAGCCACCCCTGGCTTAAGCTTAGGTGACCAGTGATAAGGACCACCCTAACAGTCCATCAGTCAAGTACTGCAGAAAGAACATCAATGCAGAGTAGTATTACTTTGTTTAAGGTACTCACCTTCACAAATTAAGCACATTGGACATTATACCTCTTCCTTTCAATTGACTCCTCTCTTAGGCAAGAGTGCACAATTTGCCCATTTGGAAGTTCTAATCAGGATGACCAAATGATCCAAACTTCCTAGTTTGATGACACAAAACACTACTCCATTTGTTCAATAAATTCATAAAAAACCAGTCTCTCAGTTTCTTCCAGAAGAACTGCATAATGATTATGGAAGGAGAAAGGATTGGTAGAAACTGAAGGATCATGATTAGACTGATCATTGTCAGTCTGAACACTAGAATAGATGGCACAAAGTGCATTGAGCTGTGACTAGAAGAGAGCCACCTTCCTTTCCCAGTAACCACCACCATTGGCAGTTAAGTGCTCATCACTATAGGTCATTGCAAAGGCAAAAGTCCATCTATCATCCCTGAAACCCCTCTACCTGGAGCCTCTGGTGTCCAGCCAATGTCTAAAGAAGAAGCAGAAGCTCATGACTGTACTTACTATAAATCCCTGTTGGAAGAAGAGGCCACTTGACACAACATGCATTCTCCCTCCAACCCCAGTGGTTGGACTCCTTCCTTCATCCCTCCTGGCACTCAGCTTTCTGAGTGGCAGAGTGCCTCTAGATGGTCGACTACTGGGCAGTCCCAGAGTGGCCATTCTTCCCCTTCCTCCTCCATGGAAACCAATGATTCCATGAACTTATTAGCAACTCCTAAGGCATCCCCCAATCCCCTCCCCAGCTCAGAATCTCCTAGGGATACTCCTGGGACTTCTGCTACCTAATATTCTCTGCTCCCTCTCATCCCCAAGGAATTCCAAGACAGAAAACCAGGCACCCCTTGTCAGGAACTCGCCTTCTTGATTGAGACACTCTACAGCACTGAGGGTTCCATCCCCGAGAACCCCAAAGTTTTTAGTGACCTTTGTAACCTCATCAATCTGATGGAGTCCAAAGGCCTCATCAAGTCACCCAGTCCACCCAGTGGTTAGGTCACTCCCCTCATCCCCAGAGGCTTCAGCTCCCACCTCCTCTCTGCTGCACAAGCACCTCCCCCTCAACACGTATTATTCCATGGAATAGCTGATTCAGTAATGGCAGATGCCCATCAAGTACCTGCCCCCAAGCCCTCAGCCCAGGCCTCAGTACCTCTTAGGCCCCCCCCTGTGACTCTGCCTACACATGACAGGCCCAGACCTCCCTCATGTGCCCCTCCACCTCTATGTGACAGGCCTAGACCTTCCTCACATGATGTTAAGACCAGCCCCTCTGGCCCTAACCCCTCTTCAAGACATAAGCCTTATTATGCAACCCAGGGACCTACCCAGTGTCAATTTTTCTTGAGCACTAGCACCAGCAATCTTGCTAGTGCCCACTGTAGAGGGTAGAAATAAAGGTAGTAGTTACAAAAATGATGAAATACAGCTAAGTAGCTACTACTGTCCTCAGATGA
>JAEUWP010000455.1:0-96137 GCA_018524725.1 Podaxis mareebaensis | reverse complement strand
GGGTCTCTGGGCACCTACAGCCCACAGGCTTCCACACCCAACTCCCAGTGTCGTTTCCTAGTATACCCTCATAATACACGATTCGCTATCCGGTGCCATGGACGAGAGTGGCACGCCTCGCAAGGAACGAGCGCGGCGTATATTCTTGTCCACACACCGTGTGACACTGTGACTTAGTAGACACACACCCTTCGACTCCTATTTTCCTTCGCTACCTCTGCCTCGTACCACCCTCCTTCTACACCATTCCGCCCTATAAGTAACACTTCTTAAATCCCGCCCACCACTCCCTCAAATACAGCCACACACATTCCTAATGGATCCCGACACAGGTGACGAAGAGCGAAGCACTAGGGGTGACCCGATGCATTCCCACTTCAACCTCACCGCCTGGGGTCTCTGGGCACCTACAGCCCACAGGCTTCCACACCCAACTCCCAGTGTCGTTTCCTAGTATACCCTCATAATACACGATTCGCTATCCGGTGCCATGGGCGAGAAAAAAGAATGGGCTAGTTGTTGTTAGTCTAGCTCAAGAAGTGGATATAGCAGATGGCATCACAATCAACTACATCTATGAGTGGAATCGAGCTAAGGTTTTCATTAGTGTCTACGCAGCGTAGAGGTAGAGAATTGCATTTACGTGTCCGTGCGAATGTCGTCAGCTACAAATCTCGTTCTCGACGACCTCCATCTTTCCATTTACGATACTATGATCAAAGAGATGGGAAAGTTAGCAATGACCTCAAATATGCCAAAAGATAAAAGGCGCAACAACCTCTGTACGATTAACATATACCCATGTATTCGTTGGTTGACTGAATGTCGGGCCTGCATATGACGAGTGTGAAGTGTTTGGGCATGATGGTAGATAGGAGAGAATGCGGTGATTAAGCAGCTGAAGTTGTGAGATAGTGAGAACCAATCTATGGGTGCAGGCCACCTAGACGCCGCTACCTTCGTTGCAGTGGCCATCTAGGGCAGGGATACAGTTCTAAAAATAAAATAAAAATAAAAATTCGTCGCAGCCGGGGTTGGTGTCATTCATTACTATCCAAACCCTCCTGCAGAATAATGACGATACGGTTACACATCCCCCCACTCAAACGCATGGACTTACCCCACAACCTGCTTCCCAGTGCCTAGTTTCATGGTGTCTTAGGTGATCTTCCCGACTTAAGGTGTCGAATACACTTGCTAGGCTCACCTTTTGAGAGTTTTACACAGCACCTTGAACTTACGTGTCGTCATCGATATATGGACATTGAAGTGACCTTGTTCGTTGAGATTTCATGCAACCCCATTTCTTTTGCCTTTGATCGTCAACGGGATGGGAACATATTTTCCTCACCTGCGGAGGACATATGATATATTAAGATTTCATGGGCGATCTCAGTAAATACTATGGATCAATGATCGGGAATGCAATTTTTGTGGCACCTTGGACGAGATACGTTAACCTGTGTGCCATTGGTCTAGTTTCCACCACTTTTGACTTGTCCTCACACATCCTTTGTACCTTGGAATTCACACCTCATATTTTGTTGCAATAGTTTACATCGTTGCTTGCAGGGCGGTCAACTGGTAGCCAAAGGCTGAGTTGGCCGCATAAATGGCACATGATAAGCTTGGAAGCTTCGTTTCAACGATTTGCTAACCCATGGTCACGAGGTTCCCGCACAAACAACCCCTCTACCAGACTCCTCCACATATCACCTCAGAACCTCTTTATACTATTAGTAGATGCCACCCTGCCGAGGGGCATGGATAATCTGTTAGCTCAGAATATGCCCACTGCGTCTTAGCAGTAGGTTTGCTTGTAGCGGTATAGAAATGGAGAATTCAACAACAACAACATCATCATCATGGTCACGAGGGCCAATCTCCACGGTCTCTTTATACCTGGCAGTCACATGAACAATTGTGTTTGTGTGGCCGCTGCTATGCGGGACCGAACGCTGGGTGCATGATCGCCTGATGTGAGTCAATGTATGTTGCCACACGGGACCGATCTGAGCCAATGAGACGCGCAAATGGTCGGAGTGCCTATTTGATTCGTAGCTTTGGCGCGCAAAGACAAACCCAACGAGATTTCTTCATGATACAGAAAGCAGATGATAATGTACAAGAATGAGAACTTCCAAGTTCTTTGTTCTATCAACAGTGTCTGACATCAGAGGCCAGTCGTCCCCTTTCCTCGAACATCTACCACACCACTCCCCCTCGAGGCGTTTGTTGCAGGCATTCCCTTGCCGCGGTTGGAGAAGTAAACATTTGATTCGAGATCTCCATGTTGTGGCCTTCCATTCTTCAGGATAAACTCAACGACCTCAGTGTCTTTATGAGTTCCAAAGATGTTATCGAGTTGTTGTTGGGAGGGTCGCATTTGCAAACCCTGTGTTCCTTGTCCAGTGTGATAAATGGACCAGGCTAAGTTGCCGTTAGTCAAGCTCAAGAAATGGATATAACAGGTGACTCACAATCGACTACGTTTACGAGTGGAATCGTCCTAAAGTGTCCATCAATATCTGCACAGTGTAGAGGTAACGGATTGCATTTACGTGTCTGTGCAAACGTCGTCAGCTACAAATCTCGCTCTCGATGAGATCACTCACCTCCATCTTTCCATTTACGATACTGCGATCAAAGAGATGGGAGAGTTAGCGATCGCCTCGAATACAATAAAAAGCGCTACAAACCTGTACAGGATCAACATATATCATGTATTCATCGGTTGACTGACTGTCGGGCTTGTAAACGACGAGTGTGAGGTGCTTGGGCATGGTGGTAGACAGGAGAGGATGCGGTGATTAAGCAGCTGAAGTTGTGAGATAGTGAGAACCAATCTACAATCTAGAACAATCCCTCCTGTATTGGGCGTCCTATAAATGAACCCCATGAAATTATGACGTCGTGCACGGATGGATCCGCTCCTGACGTCACGCGACCGTGCTGCGGCGCGCATCACGTGATTCGGATATCCCACGGGTCGTTTATTTGGTGCTTCATGCAGCTATTTTTAGTGCAGGCCAAGGATGTCCTTCACCTAGAATGCTCCAGTATGCTCCAACCATCAATGCTGGGGAGTTATCGCGCCACCCCACTGCCTTCTGGAATGATATCCAGACGTTCTTACCGTCTTGATAGACTAGAGCAGAGTTGGAGGAAGAGGTAAACAACATCTTAGGTTCTCTGCAGTACCTCAACCAAAGCACCCATTCTTGTCGTTTGCGCCACTCTAAATCCCAGCGGACTTCGAGGGTCCAGACAACTCAAGACTCATCGGGGGGCTATACATAGATCTCGAAAACAAAGAAATGTCCTCTTCCATACTTCACCCCTAATTTTCCAGCCCCGGCCAATCACAAGGGAACGCCTGTTTCGGCCCAAGACTTCCCGTTTGAGGATGTAATTCGATGAGGGGTACCAAAGATGGGCTTGTCCGAGAAGGTGGGGTGAGCCAAACGAGCGATAGCAGAATACTCTCATAACTCACCGTCCATGGGCACATTGAAACGGGTACGCGGTTTGGGCAAGGCGTTGCACGAGGTTCTCACACTGAGGTATGGTCAGTGCATCATTGAACATTATCGCTCCTAGAAGGTGTAATCAAATTTGTGAACACAGTCGTCGTGTAGGGAGCCGGCGGCTTGCGTACCTCGGCAGGCCTTCGAATTTACCAGGTCGAGTAATGTCCGTGGGCAATACCGGAGGGCCTTTAGCCACAGGAACTCCTTGCCCGTTCCCTGACCCAGATTCTTGTTTGAAAAGCTTGAAAAGGAAGGCAAATCTGTCCGTAACTGTACGAGGAATCCTCTAACTAAATCCTGCAGCTCGTCTTCCTGCAGAAGCTGGGATTTTGGTGAAAAGCATGAGTAAGCGGCAGAAAGCTTCGGAACGAGACAAACGTTACCTTGTCACTGACGACCTCGGGTATAGCTTCGACCAATATTTGACCATATCCATTATTGTCACTATCAGTTGACGAATTTTCGGTTCTTGGATCCGGTGCAGAATTTCCTGCGATGCGAATCCCCCAATTCTGGAATGCTTCTTGAACCTCTGTCGACTCTTTTAACAGTCGCAATTCGTGAGAGGTCACAAGTACGGGCTTCGGAGGTGAGAGCATCCTGAGCTTGACTCCGTGAACGGCATCTACGTTATTGTCATAGGCGTGTAAGAAGCCTAGACATAACTCCTTGAGGAAGCTCTCCACGCGAACACGTTCGTCAGCTGCATGCTGGTCAATAAGGACGAGGGTCGAGGTTCCGGGGACAGCAGGCTCTTCCTCCGAGCCGGCATCGAATCCTTGCAACCTACGATCGCTAACAGTGTTTGGATGGGAAATTAAGCAAGCAATAAATTTCTGGTCCACCTGACCGATAATCCTCGCCGAGGATAACTCGTCCTTTGTAAAGAAGCTTGACGTCGGATTCTGGTTCGTCAATAGTGAAGGTAAATCTGCTGATTGGCAAGAATGCTGTTGTACTGTGGTCCTGACACCATGTTCCGCTGGCAGCGGATCGTTTACCAGCAATGAGCAAACTGAAGGTATCTTTGGTTCTAAGAGTGAATATGAATTGTTTGCCTTTCTCAACGAATGAGCGGAACCACTCAGTTTAACTGTTTTGGAAAGCACTCATACCTCGAGGGCGCTACGTAACCATGTGGGGACGGATGTCGTGGTACTTGACTTAGGTTCCGATTGCAATGAAGAGAGGGTCCGTCTCTTGTTGGGTTCCAGCCCTGGAGAACAATAAGGTCCCGTTTGGGTTGTTGAAGTCGAAAAAAGATTTGTAATTGTCGAAGAATCCGCGCGGAAGCTATTTTTTGTCGCTGCAGGTCCCTTTGGTGTTCCTTCCTGCTCCTTATTCGCAATCAGCTCGGATCCGGCTTGCAAGACACTGCCCGACTCACAAAGTCATCCGGTGTTTGGGAAGAAGAGCACTGTAATGATAGAAGCCGCAGGTCTGGGATTTGCGTCAAGGATGACCCGTCCGTTGCGTCATCGCCGTCCGCGTCCGTAAAAACTCGTCTTCGTTTGCGAGGCGCATCGCCTACTTGCGTCAAATGTGGTATTTGCACGGTTAGAGTATCGTGCATAAAACCATGTTTGGCGAGAAACCCGCGTATAACGCGAATCAAAAAGGGTATAACGGAGGTTTTATTCTGTATTCGGCGCAGTTGTCCATGAGTCAAGATAGAGTGAGTGGCAGTCTAAGCCGAGTAACGCACCCGCAACCCAATTATATTTTTTGCTGGATCGAGGCCATTATACACTTCACTTGGAGGAATAAATATGTTCAATACATATATTGGCTTCTGTTCAGTTTTGTGTGGGGAACGACGAGAGTCTAAACTTCCCATGAATGACCGTGCAAAAACATAAAGGGAAAGAAGAAAGCGTACTGGTTCGGCTAGCACCGTCTTTTCTCCGATCGTCGGGAGACTGTTTTGAAAGTGTCCGTCAGACGCCACGGATGATCAGCTGAACGGAGCTTACGTCTTTCCCGAAGCTGCTTGACGGAAATTGGGCATCAATGAGCCCGTGGAAGTCACACGACGCTAACGGATGGCTGTTAATATCTAAAAAAGGATCAGCTCGAGCCGGCCACGAGGCTCACAAACCCTTACATAGAAACTGATAAATCTGGACACTATGTGACTTCCAAGTCAGGGCCGAACAGCAAACTCCAACTCACCCTTGAGGAAGTTCCGTGAAGGCTGATGAATCCCTCGGCCCTCAGATCTCCATCGGCAACGTTTATCGTTTCAACCCGCTACGAAGATAGGTTGGAATCAGTTCATCCAGGAGTCTGCAATACCAACCTCGGTCAAAGCCCGGCCGTACAGATGTCGAAAAGTAGCCAAGGTTGATGAAGTCTGACACAAGAACCCATGACCATCGATAATGTACCGACCCAGCACATTTCATCCTCACCTTGGGAATCCGCACCATGCGATCGCTGGCGCCGTTCTCCTGGTTCCTGTGGAGGTCTTCCAATGTGAAGGAAACAGATGGGGAAACAAGCGCGTATATTTCAATCTCTTGCCGGACTAGTTCCCAAGTTTTCGTAGCGGAGGGATGCGAGAGCCGCCGAACAGGAAGCTGCGGAGAACATAATATTCTTAGTATTTCCTCCTTTGGAAGAAGACCAAGCCGTACGTTGAAAAACGCATCTCTCACGCAGACAACGGTGCCTGGGGACTCCCTCCGCCAACGAACAGCTTCGCCTTTATATAACAACTGATCTCCCTTGGAGGATTTCGGCTAGTCAGTTTCCGGGCAAGACCTGAAAGCGAAACGCTATACTCACCTTTCTGATCACACACCAAGTCGTCTTCGCTCTGCCGGAACGCGAAGCAATTTCAAGGCAGGAAATTTGTGCAGCAGATGCTAAGGCTGAACACAGGTAAATTGCACTTCCGAAAGCCACATGGTAATAACTGAGTATACCTTCACCGCGGAAGCCATATGTTGATGAGGCATTTATTGATCCTGGCGCGTATTCCTTTGATGTATCTTCAAGCCTATAAGATGGCGCGAATAGGAAGAATTAAATGAGCATACGGTATCGCATGCCAACATCCTCTACTGCGAAAATCTCCAGGTCTTGTCTGCTGATGCCTGATCCATCGTCTCGCACCCAACACATCCAATCTTCATAGTTGATACCAACGTCGACATGGCTCGCTTTCGCGTCCAATGAGTTTTGCATCAACTCTGAGACAATCTGAGGAAGGGTGGTGAGAATCTGTGTTGACCGTATCTTTGCCTGTGTTGGCTCATCAAGCTTTGTGAGTTGTTCAGCCGGTCGCTGTTTGCTTGTGCCAGTGTCTTCCTGTTTCATTTCTGCGCATCGAGTTCAGAAAAGCACGGAACATGCAACGTGGTCCCCAGTCCGACAAGAAGCTAGCCGTAAATCAGGTAGTGCTTGATGCAGGCGCAAGGTCTCAAACTTGAGGCCTGGCTTGAGCCTAGGGCGTCCATGGGAAAGCTCACATGATTGAGAGGCTCGCCGCACCATTCTTCCGACTATTCACCTTTACTTTTGCTCTGCAGCCACGGATGGGACGAAAATACTCGATAAGTGGAATGATGATCGCATAGGGTGGACGTTGGAAAGAACGTGTCGATCCTTCAATCACGCGGAACCATCACTATCATCGATTCATCACTCACCTCCATGCTCGCGATGTTCATATCTTCTTCGAATCCTCACGTGGGGCTCTGTTGCTGGGAAAGTACATTGTGTGGGCACTCGGTGGGCACTCGAATGCTGACTTCTAATTAGTTATACATAGCCCTCTCTCGTATCATCCGGGGATCTCATGACGCGGAGGGCCACATTCGTTTTCCGAGATTTATCCGTCCTATTTGAGACTCTTCTCATGAAGCGGGTGAAATATTTCTCGTATCACATCTATCTACACTCCAACGAGCCATGGCGGTTGATTTCGATGTTGAAAGCACCTTAGCAAAGTTGACGGTGGCGGACAAGGTCAAACTCCTTACTGGATTGGTTCGTAAGGTGACCACTGCAAATGGAAACAATCCTCACATCGATGTTAGGGATGGTGGAATACAGAACCAATTCCCAAGGCAGGGGTACCTTCTATCAAACTTAGCGATGGTTAGCCTCATCAGATCCACTCATTACTTCCCTAACTTTTACTTCAGGTCCGAACGGCGTTCGTGGCGCATACTGTAGGTTTGACCGCAAGCATGACTGAACAATTCAGACTCACACCTTATCTTGAGTTTTCAACGGCACTCCTTCGAGTTGTTTTCCTTGTTCCACGGGTTTAGGCTCATCCTTTGATATCGAGCTTGCCCGGCGCGTCGGCGAGGCTCTCGGCGATGAAGCTCGTGCAAAAGGTTTCGTATCCGATCCAGACAACATATATCAGTCCTCGCTCACATAGAAATATGTAGGCGTTCATGTTCTGCTCGCACCGACCGTCAACACGCAGAGATCTCCTCTCGGTGGTCGAGGTTTTGAGTCGTTTGCTGAAGATCCGTACTTGAACGGAACGATCGCAGCAGCATACATTAACGGTCTACAGTCAAAAGGCATCAGTGCGACCATCAAGCACTACGTTGCTAACGATCAAGAGTATCAAAGGTAATTGAATCCGAGCTATATGCTTATAACAATCGCTGAAACACGCCCTCAGGTTCTCTATCAGCAGTTAGTCCCTTTATTTAATGTCTACGGATGCAACTGAGACATGCTTTCTGCGCATCTAGGTGAAGTCAGCGAGCGAGCTCTACGTGAAATCTACCTCAAGCCGTTCCAAACCGCGATCAAGAATGCTAACCCGTGGGCCGTCATGTCTGCGTATGTAGTATTCAAAAATCATTATACCACTCGGGTGTTTACTGGCGATGCACCTGACTAGTTATAACCGCGTCAATGGTCTCCACGTTTCTGAGAGTAAACGTCTTCTAGATGACATCCTGCGCAAGGTCCGAGTTCCATTTCTTACCTTCAGCCGCGTTTACTAATTATTAATTGTCTGGGCAGGAATGGGGCTTTAAGGGTATGAATTTCGTTTCTGGCTGGATGCAACCTCACCAGCTATACAGGAATGATAATGAGCGATTGGACCGGCGTCTACAGTACTTCCGAAAGCATTAAAGCAGGCCTTGATCTCGAGATGCCGTACGAGTCTCTTCACCAATTGCTGAGCACCCGGCTGATGATATCAATAGAGGTCCTTCTGTTATGCGCGGAAGAGCGCTCGAAAGGGCCTTGGCTGCTGAGAAGGTCTTCGAGTGGGACTTAGACGCCCGTGTTCGCAAGGTACGCAGGCAAGTAAATTAAACCTGGATTGTCCCTGACTTTTCCTTTCAGGTTCTGGGACTTGTAAAGAAAGGAATTGAGTCGGGCGTCCCTTTCGACGTCGAAGAAAGCTTCATCGACACTCCCGAACAACGACAACTTCTTAGGGAAGCCGCCCGAGATGCCATCGTATTATTAAAGAATGACAAGAGGCTTCTTCCACTCTCCAAGCAACTCAGGAAGATTGCGGTCATTGGACCCAATGCAGCCATTGCTATGACCTCTGGGGGAGGCTCAGCGCGCTTGTTGTCGACTTACACTGTATCGCCCCTTGAAGGGATCCAAGCGGCAGCGGAGGAGATCGGAGCCCAAGTCACGTATACCATCGGAGCAACAACCCACAAGTACCTTCACCTTCTCAATCCTTATATCCGACTCGAAGACGGCAGCCCCGGAGCTCTCATGGAATTCTGGAATGACAAGCCTTCGGAAGACTTCACCGCCACTGCACCCAATTTCTCAACTCCATTGGCCGCTCCCATTTGGACTACGACTACCCAATCAACTGACTGTTTCCTGATGGATCACATTGTACGATATATTCTGTTCATCATGAATTACTATTGACGGTGGTCTAGGACGAAAAAGTGAACTACATTTGCTGGATCAGAGTACGTCATCCCTGTGTCTTGTGAATCCATTTACATTGCTGACCCCCTCTCATCAACCAGTACTCAACTAAGTTTGTCCCCGACGAAGACGGTGATTGGGAGCTCAGCCTCAATCTTGCGGGGAGAGGCAATCTTTTCCTCGATAACAAGTTGCTCATCGACTTGAGCAGCGATCCTGAGCAAGGGGACTCATTCTTCGGCCTCGGTACCGTCGATATCAGAGCGACTGTCCCAGGATTGAAGGCTGGGCAAGCTTACAACCTCGAGATACGCCTTGAGAACGTCGAGTTCGCCGAGCGGGGCTCTCCGTTCAAGTCCTGGGGTGGTATTCGTTTGGGAGGAGGACGCAAGATTGAACCAGAGGTCGAGCTTAAACGCGCAGTTGGATTAGCGAGGGAAGCCGATGGTAAGGCCAGTGCTGCTCGGAGTCTTTCAGTGTCTAATGGTGTTTTCAGTGGCCGTTCTGGTTGTTGGCCTTAATCACGAGTTCGTCTTCCTTTTTTTGAGACAAGGAAGGAAATTTAACCACCCCCTAGTCTCGAGAGCGAAGGATTTGATCGACCTCATATGGAGTAAGTGAACCTTGGGATGTTAAACAATCTATGACCCAACATATTATAGCTTGCCCGGTCTTTCCGATACCCTTGTTTCTGAGATTCTCAAGGCGAATCCGAACACCGTCATTGTCAACCAGACGGGTACACCCGTGACTATGCCATGGATTTCTGAAGCAAGCACCCTCGTTCAGGTGAATTGATAAACCTGAAACATTCATCTATCTTCGGACTCTGATGTCTTCCGCATAGGCTTTCTTCGGAGGTAATGAACTTGGGAACGCTCTTGCTGATGTTCTGTTCGGCAAAGTCAATCCCTCTGGCAAGCTTCCTCTCACATTCCCGTAAGTCTTCTCGGTCTCTGAGTCTGATGTGCCACTCATCAGTGTGACAATAGACGGCGTCTCGAAGATTCACCGGCATACCCATCATATGGTGACAAAGGCCAAGAGTATGGAAAGATTCTGTATAACGAAGTATGTCATTACGAAGCCCCTATCTTTCTGTTGTGACCAGGCCTAACTTCGATTGCCGTTTGTCACTCTCTACATTAGGGCATATTTGTGGGGTACAGAAGTTATGAGATCCGGAAGCTCGCACCTCTCTTCCCATTTGGCTTCGGACTTTCCTACACCACTTTCGAGTATTCTGACCTCAAGACCTCGGGGGTCTCAGAAGAAGGAAAGTTCAGCGTAACGTTCACTGTCACGAATACCGGTAGCATCGATGGACGAGAGATCGTCCAGGTGTATATCTCTGATGCCCAGGCTTCCTTACCCCGGCCTGTGAAAGAGCTCAAGGCGTTCACCAAAGTGACATTAGCCGCTGGAGAGAGCAAAACCGTTACGTTAGATCTTGATAGGGACGCATTGGGATTCTATGATGACAGGGCTGCTCACTGGATTGCAGAGAGGGGGGTCTTTACGGTTCATGTTGCGGCTTCTTCGAGCGATTTGAGGTTAAAGGGTACCATCGAATTAAAACAGACCCTGACTTGGACCGGGCTGTGATAGTTCCTCAAAATTTCGAAGGACTTGAAGATATTGACCGTGTATAAGTAGTGTATATATTACGCTGTATCTTCTACATGACCAAGTGCACAGAGATAACCTCTTCATGTACCGCTCACATCCTGAAGACACCGAATCCTTTGTTATCTCCATCCCAAGTGGTACTTCCAAACCTTCCACCACGAAGTATACGCTCGCGATTGACAATCCCGAGGCCTAATCCAAGGACGTCCCTCGTATCCGTGGGTTTGATGATACCATCGTCCCATAGACGGGCAGTTGAATAGTACGCCGTTGATTGGTTCTCAATCTCTGATTTAAGCGAGGCATGCTGTGCTGGATCTCTGTGGTGCGAAACGAGAAGAATGCGATAGTATAGAATGACATGAAAGATGTCATGGAAGGAGCGTGGTCAGTCACACATCGATCAACAAGGAGCCACAAGTCACCCCCGTAGCCATTACACCCACGAATGGCATGAATGGTGATGAACGGTTTATGAATGAACTTGGGAGCGAGAATACTCACTTTGACACTGTTGTCATCACTTGGGAGAGTTGTCCTGAACCCATGACTGATACTTTCGCGTTCTAAATGGAAAAGGTGTCAATATAGATAGCGGCATGGGGATCAAGATAATTATAGGTGAGTGACAGGATATGGATGGATGGATTTTAATTGGCATAGGGTGGAGAACGTAAGAGATATAGATAAGGAGGTTTGGACTTACAGGCCACATCCATAAAAAGCGAGGTGAGTACTGGAGATCGGCGGATTGACATTAGAACAGGGTCACAATGGGAGTTAATAGGTGAAAGGGGGTACGCACCGCTCGACCGGCCATGCCTAATTAACGAGCAAATTGGTATTCATCATTAGGCAACCGAGGGGGTGGCGATGAAGAGTAAGACGTACCGTAATTTCCAGCGCCGAAGCTGCCTCCCACAATGACCGTAAGCTTGGGTACATCCGCACACGCAACAGCCCTAACCATTTTGGCACCTGGGACCAGGGTGAATCTGTCAGCCACGACGCTCACACATCGAGAATGGCGGGAATTAGAAAAAAAGGAAATCCGCAATCCAGCCACAAGGGTTCGAATCCGCCAAACAGAAAGCGTTATTTTCATGAAACCGAACAGAAGAATGAATATTAAAATGGAAGGAAAAGTACTTACCATCTTTTGCAATACCACCCTTCTCAGCTTTAGAACCGACCATGTATCCCGTAACGTTAACAAGGAACAATAGGGGGATCTGGCGCTGCGAACAGAGTTCGATGAAGTGTGTTGCTTTGAGTGCAGAGGGCGAAAAGAGGATGCCATTGTTGGCGATTATCCCAACTTCGTAGCCATGGATGTGTGCGAAGCCCTGCCATATGGTGCACATTAGTGGATTAAGAGAATAGTGTAATTAAGGAATAGGACAAGAGAGGGGTGGAATGGAGGAAACATACAGTGACGATCGTAGGCCCGTATTCTTTCTTGAACTCCCGGAAACGTGACCCGTCAACTATACGAGCAATGACATCCCGCATGTCAAACGGCTGCCTCACGTCCGTACCAACAATCCCATGCAACTCTTCAGCGGGGTACAATGGTGCTTCTGGCAAAGCAACAGGCTAAATTCCAGAAACAACGTCAACAACCCAACGGACACAACGGACGATACCACGCATTCCACTCACAGGTACACTTCGTCCACCTGCCTTCCCAAGATCCCCAACAATACCCCTCGCAATGAAGATCGCGTGTTCATCATCCCTCGCTAAATGATCCGTCACACCACTCTCGCTCGAGTGCATCAGGCCTCCACCTAGCGTCTCCTCGTCCACGGCTTCACCTGTAGCGGCTTTAACGAGAGGCGGGCCCGCCAGGAATATATGCCCTTGATTAGCGACGATAATGTTTTCGTCGGCCATGGCGGGGACGTATGCGCCCCCGGCGACGGATATGCCATGTACGATAGCGATTTGCGGGATCCCGAGTGCGGACATTTGGGCCTAATGTAGTTAGATGTATGCGTACTGGTTAGTGGTCAAATCCAAGGCGGGTAAAGAGACATAGCGGGTGTACCATGTTGTAGAATATACGACCAAAGTGTTCTTTGTCCGGAAACACGTTAGCTTGGTGGGGCAACGCAGCACCTCCAGATTCGACTATTCGCAAAACACCAAAGACATTAGCAGCTTTACAAACCTTACAAGGGGAGGGGGTCAAGAACGAGATCTCACCAACATAAACACAAGGCAACCCATTCTCCCTCGCAATCTCCTGAGCCCTCAAATGTTTCTTGACAGTCAAAGGATAATACGAACCACCCTTCACAGTTGCATCGTTCACGACTACGACACACTCCCGACCTGAAATACGACCGATACCCGTAATGATGCCTGCACCGGGGATAGCCTCGCCCGGGTATACATCATGTGCTGCGAGAGCTGATAGTTCAAGGAATGGAGAATCAGGATCTAATAACAAGTTCAACCTGTTACACATATAACCGCCATTTTAGCATTTGGGTTCAGAAAGTGGAGTGGGTTTGAGGAGCGAGTGGACGAACCGTTCTCGAGGCAACTTTTTCCCTTTATTCCGCATCCTCTCGGCGGCTTTAGGTCCACCTCCCAGCCTCGCTTTAGCCGTTTTGTCTTCCAAGTCTTTCACCAGTTCATCCATCGCTGCGGACCTGGCTTGGAATTCTGGTGAAGTCGTAGATACGAGCGAGGGGAGTACGGAAGCATGGTATGCGCGTGCAACCACGTTTAGTCTAGAGGTGCGTGCGTGGTTCTTGGTGAGGCGCACTGCTTGACGAAGTGCTGCTGGCCGCATTGGTATAGAGGTTAATGTTGTGGTGGATGGATGAGAGCATTCACATATTGTGGAGGGTAAGGGTGATGTACGTTGCCGGAGTTGTGATCGGCCGGACCTTGGCTCCCGTTGTTGCCGAATCTCTCAATAGGTTCACGGATCTTGAAAGTCAGAAGCCATTAATTAGGGATCAGAAGAGTAGTTGTACATGAAGCACCCAAGGAACGCGACCACGCGACATAACACGACACGACACAAAACAGCGGAAAAAAATAGAAGCAGGTAGAAATCCTAGAAATCCTTCCACTCATCCCAATCATCGTCCTTCTTCGCAGCCTTCGCACGCGACGTAACACTCCCAGTTGTCCGTCTCGTCGCAACAGGCGTAGATGCAGACGGTGTGGGATCCCCAACAGCGCCGCTTCCCGCCCACGCTTCCGATCCCTGATTGTTCTTATCCCCCTGAGTAAACTCTCCAAAGAAGTCATCATCGTCATTCCCATCATACAACGCTGACGCCTCATTATCACCATACGACGAAACCTGACCATATCCATTCCTCGCCGGTCCACCAAGCACGCGTTCCTTGACTCCATACACCGTATCCGCAACATCAATACCAAACTGATGTTTCGACCACTGATTCGCGGTACTCCCAACCTCAACTGCTCGTTTCTGGGCTTCACTCACATAACCTTTAACACTGGCCTGAAACGTCGGGTCCGAGATCTTTTCAACGCCAGGTTGAATGACGTTTTCGGATACAGCCTTCGTCGCACCTGCGACTGCAGCAGAGAACAAGGACCAGCCTTTACTCAGCGCTGCCATAGGGTTCTCCTGCAACTCGCTCAGCGTAGGTGCGTTGGCAGAGGTTAGGCTAAATGAAGGGTGCGAGCTCGCTGGTGGATTTGGTGTATTTCCAAAACCTTGATAACGACCACCTTGGGATGGTGGAAGATCTGCAGGCCGACTTTCATTTAGCTTTCCGAGATTGGCAAAGTAAGCCTCGTTTTGGGATTTTTGGTCAAGAGGCCCGCCTAGCCCGTTAGAAGTGGAGGTTGGTTGAGGAGAGTTGGATGTGAATGAAGACGGGGATTCGCTACGGCCGGGATTTGAGCGTGTATTTTGAGCGCGAGCTTTTCGGAGACCTTGAACGGAGGACGGGTTTGGTGAGGCTGAACGGGATATGGTGTTATAGTTGGCTGGGGGAGGTGATGGTGACCAAGCTTTTCCTGCCAGGAGTGCGTCGAGCTGTCATTGTGATATTAAGTGTCACAGCACCTGAGGAGAAGGTGGGCTGCATACCTTTTCCCTATATTGAGTGGCCGCCCAGCAGTGATACGTGTCATAGGGGCTGGCACCCTCTTTGTATCCTCCAGAGGGGTCGTAAGATTTCATGAATTCACGGAAGGGGGCATTTCCTCCGAGCTGTCAACGACGTGAGTATAGTACAGATGCGAGATAGGAAGTTATACAGACCTCCATGCGCCGTAATTGGTCGTCCTGCCAGGCATCCATTGAAACTGACCGGACAAAGCTAGATAAGACGGAACACGGTGAACATCTTAGTCCGGAGGCTCAACGAACGGTGCTAGCCTGATGTGAACGCCAAAGCCACGATGTGTACCAGCACATTGCAGACATAGGAATACAGCAAAACTAGAGCCGCTGTCAGTACTTGATTGTCAGGAGAGCAGAAATGTGGGCAAAGATACCTGAGTGACGCCCACTGGGGATTGGGGTTATTGCAGTCGTTGCATACTTTGTTGTTGAGACCTTCTCGCTTTATGAGTTCGTTGAGGAGTTTTCGGGCAGCAGGATCAGCCATGGATGTCAACGTGGCAAATGATGAGTTTGGACTTTAACACGTCTTAGCAGACATTTAGCAGAGGATTGGAGGATGCACGTGAGCGAAGACCACGTGTGAGATCTACAAGATCTGATGTGGATGCGAGGTTATCTCGTAGTCTGCCACCAACACATGTGTCATCTTACCGCCAGTGTTTTATACTTGTCGGAGGCGACAAGAAATATGTTAGAGCAAGCCAGGGCCATGGAGGAAACGGAGCATCATATGTAACCGAGGGACATTCCCAAGATCAGAGTTGTGACACAAGAGGTGTCCCAGAGCTGTGGGCGTTCCAGGGGACTGGTAAATCAGACATTGGCTATCACACGTTCACATCATCCATCCTCCCAAGCCCAGGCGTCGTCGTAGAAGACCAGGCAGCGGAAACGACAATGTTCATTAAGCTTTGTGGCTGTGCGCACTGCGGGAGGATTAATGAGGACGCAATACTTGGACTGGGGTTGTAAGAGAGGTGAAGAGGGAGAGCAGGGGAGGGAGAGGTGCAAGCGCTGTGACTGGGAGACCGTGATCCCGTAGTTTCGGGTCTGGGCGTGGTTTCCTGCTGTAGCACCATTACTCTCTCTCCTGCCAATTCCTCCCGCCCGCTCATTTCCTCCAATTTCCACCTGCCCATTTTCTCTCGTGGGAACAAGTTCCCAGACTCTCTCCTCTTATCCTCTCAAGTCTTTCTTCCTCCTTGAACACCCCACCATGATACAGCAGACTAACCGCGAGACCAGACGCCCTCCACCTTCTCCTCCCGCACAGCCGGAAACCGACTCGTCCTCTTCGGACGGCCCTGAAATCTGGGGAAAATGGGCAGGACGCAAGTCAGTCTAGGAACCCACTCGATCGGGCCCATGTTATCTGGATCATTGACTTGCTTGGCCCTACAGACATTACTCTTTGGAGGTCGTCCAGCACCCCTTGCGTGCCCGAATGTGTGGATTCGGTGATAAAGTACGTTTAGCCTACTAGCTTTGTATTCTTGTCATTCTATCCGTTCCTCAATTCGGTATCGTTGCTTCTTCCATCCTTAGGATCGACGTCCGTTAGCGCCAGCCGCCGTAGCCAAAATGGTCGTGCGGAATCAGGATAATTCCATTGTTGACGTCGAGTAAGCCTCTCTCTGTGCCCTCCCCTCATGTCTACCTCTATTTCCCGTAATCTCGGCTTATCGGATACCACGTCCTTGACAGCGAAATAGACTGGTCTTTTTTCCTTGTTACCGTTGATTTGTGGTCTGCGGATGGTAAACAAGAAATGAACCTCGTGCTCCATCCCTCTTCCGCCGACCGCTATATGCCTATTCCTTCATCCAAGAATAGACGTCGCGGCACTAGCATAAACCAACAACAACACTCAGGCCTCCAAACGCCTATCCAGCCCTCCCCAGCGCCATCCTATCGTCCCCCAGAACCGGTATTTCACACCCTAACCTCACCCCATCTCATAATAATTACCTGACATGCTTAATTTCAGACGCCACAAACCCCGCTTCCCACCTATACTGCACATCACCAAGGATATTTCTCATCTGCCACCTCCGTGGCACCGGTGGACAATTCCTACAATGGTCCTAATCATCCTTCCAATTCAAATTCTTACGGCCCGCCGGGCCCCCAGCCTCAACAACCGCAAGACCATAATGGTGGACCAAGTTGGGGCTACACCCCATCCACAGGCGTAGACCGCAGCACGACCTATCCGCCGCCCATCCTCCCCTCAATTCACACCTTCGCCGCAGTATCTTCACAACCAACCGCTTGGGAAAACAGTGATGGATACCACCACGGCATAGATCCAAATGACTCAAAGACCCATGAACCTAATGCCGTCTACGCTTCCACACCCTACGGGCACCCACAACAACACCCACAACACCAGAGCATCCAACTCAGCTCTTCAACCTCCCAACAACCGCCCCACCCGGGCTACGCTCCCCCTTACGCCCCTGCACCAACTACGACCACGGTGCCTAACGGTGCTAACTTTAGCACTAACAGCAACACCACCGCCGTCAACACACAATCTAACGGTAATAACGATTCGAGGAATGGAAGTGCTAACGCCACCGCCAACGCTCCAGTGACAACGTCCTATCCACCTATGCCATCTCCCCGTTTGGCGTATACGAGGACTTTGGTCGGCCCCCTTTCTGCAAATGCTTGTAGATTGCAGGACGAACATCGGAAGCCTGGGATATTCTTCTTGTTCCAGGATTTATCCGTCAGGACTGAGGGTATGTGTTTCTATTCATATATGCGCTATATTCGGCTGAGTGTGCGGTTTTGAAGGTACTTTTCGGCTGAGGATGCGACTTATGAACGTTGGGGCGTGAGTCGGTGTCCTTCGTTATCGCAATTCCATGGTCTTAAAGGCTCTTCTAGTCCACCAGCGCCGGAGTACGGCGCCACGAAAGTCCACACCGATGTCTCTCCCGTACTCGCGCAAACCTTCACAGAGCCTTTCACCGTCTTCTCCGCAAAGCGGTTCCCCGGTGTACCAGGTAAGATTTCCAACCTCGAGCTTATCTTCAATTTCTTTCATTATCACCTCTCAACCTTTTCACCGATCATGAAACTATCACAACTTGATTATGAATGAATGAATTATTATTAATTGACTAAATAACTGACTACATTCTCTTTTCCCCTTTTCCTCCCCCAAACCCCATCGACGATCTGCAAACATTAATAACAACAACTGCACCTGCGCAACCAGATACGACAGCACTCTCGATCGCGTTTGGCAACCAAGGACAGAAAATTCCGCTGGTGAGTGCAAAACCCCCAAACCTTCTTCCCTTCACTCCTTCCCCTCGCCTTCCATTCTTCTATCATCCACAAACCCTTGCCATCCCATATGTCATCTCTACATCAAAAGAACACTCTTCCATACCCTTCCCGAGGTTAAGGAAGACTGGACTATTTTTACACCAGAAAACGGAACGATCACCCAATGGGAGCGTTTCGCTGACTGATACACGGTGTTTTTCTTTTTTTGCCACAGCGCAACCGACATGGACCTGCGAAACGCCGTCGACGCGATTCGTCATCCGCGGAGGAAGAAGAGGATTCGGAGGAAGCTGAGTGAAGGAGAAAGGAGATTTATAGACAGATAGAGGGGAGAGGGGAGAGGGGTGTTGGAGGGGTGCGTGCCGGGATGGGTTGTATCCTTTTCTCTACTTCTGCGGTCTGGGTTATTCTGATACACTACTCGCTTATCTTCGCCCTGTTGTGCTGTGTCGTGTCGTGCTTGTATTGTATGTACCGTGTACATCCCATTAGGTTGTGTGTATATTGATTGTATTGTCCGCCGTGTAATTCAAGCCTCTGACCATAAAGCTGCTTCAGTCAACCATTCTTTAACCCCAGATATACACCTTCTCGTAGTTCTCGCCCAACCGATTCCGCTCCTGCATCTGGAAGTCCAATACCGCCCGCACTGCATCAGGGAACTGCCGATGGATGTACTCTAGCTGTTGACGTGCCCTTACGTGCTGCTCTGGCAAATAATCCTCGTAATACAGATCATCCACGCTGCCAGGATCAACGCTCTGCGTCGCAGGTTGCCCTGCACGAAGTCGCTGATAACCAATAAGCAGGTACTGTAAGAGTGTATAATGCGGCTTTGGCACACCACCACCGCTGCGGGATTGTGCGAGCACCCTGAGGGGACGAACGAATTCGGGTATCGAAGAGGGAGAGGATGAGGATGGGAGATGAGAGGCGGGGGAAGAAGCGGAGACGTTCGCAAGGGCGACGGATGTAGTAGCTGTATCTTCAGGGTCAAAGCTTGTCCGACGTTGAATGACTTTCGAACGTGTAGAGCTACGTAGTGGACGGTTGGGGACGACGGCGGTTTTGAGGAAGGAAAGGTTGGTCTTGTTAAGGATGTCGAGTGGCGATTTGAATTCACCCTCTTCCGCCTTGGTATTCCCGGCAGAGGAGGACGACTTGGTGGGATTATGTGAAGACTGGTCGATAACGAGTCGGATGTAAGGAATGATGATGCGATCCAACACCTCAAACGCGCGTTCGTACTCCCCTGCGCGGATAAGGTATGTTCCCAATCGGTTCCAGTTGAAGAAGTTAAAGCTGAACCCCTGTTGTTGGTACTCCCGCCAGACCTGGAGAACTTCGTCGTGTTCGCCTGCGGCAGAAAGCATATCCAGATAGGTGGTGAGGGGTATACAGAGCATGTCCGTGTGTGGGGTCAAGTCTTCCTGGCCTTCCACCGCGAAACTCGCGGCTTGTAGTGCTTCCTGGCCCAGCTCGAATAGGTGATCCCAGACTTTCCTCGCCGAGTCAAGACGTTCCTTCTGCCGGTAAAGCATTAGAAGGGCAGTCAAGACAGGAATGCTCAACTGTCCGCCTGCGTCCAACAACTCATCTAACACCCTCTCGAACCCTTCCACGTTCCCACTCGCCGCATATCCACGCAAAACGGGTTCGTACACAGTTTGAAGAGGCGACTGCTTCGCGTTCTCCTCCATCATGATTGAGGCGTCTTTCTCCATCTTGGCAACACGTGTCATAAATTCGTACGCGACACGTAGGCTGTCCCCGGACCGTTCGTTGGAGTAATAGTTTAACACCGTGTTGAATGTAATCGATGTAGGCTGGATACCCCGGTTGAGCATTTCTTCGTAGACCGCCATCGCCTGATCCTTATTTCCCTTCTTCAGAAATCCGGACATGAGGATTGTGAAGACGTATGGGTTGATCAAACTCCTTGCCCCCTTCTTCGCCCTTCGATCCATCTCCCTGAAGATCTCCATCGCCGCGTGCATATATCCCGTATCGCATGCAGATTGGAGGAGCAGGGCGAACGTGATGTTAGTAGGAGAGACTCTTGGATCATTGTCCAACTTCTCAAATAGCAATGCAACAACGCGGAAAGGCGCACCCATGAGGACATACGCCTTCAGGACCATGTTGTAGATCTCGATAGTGAGCTGCAACGGACTCTTGGTGTTTGACTCTAACGACCTGAATAACTCCACTACCTCTTCCCATGCACCTGCTTCCACATAGCAATTCATCAAGGCACCGACCATCGTAGGATCCGGTTGGACACCTTCCCGCAGAGCACGCTTGAAGATGCCCTCGGCAGTACTAGGCTTATGGTGCCTGCCCAGCGCTGTAATGATGTTCGTGTACACCACAGCATTGGGTACAAGTCCACTGCTCCGCACCTGATCCAAAACGTCCGCAATAGCCCGTAAATTGCCGCTTTGCAGATAACTCTGGATAATAGAGCTGTATATGTAGAGATTGGGTTCGATATTGTCCTCAGACATCCGCTTTAGCCAGTATTCAATGCCCTTGGGATCCGAGCGTCGTGCATGAGCAAAGATGGCGACACCATAGTCCATGACATTTGGCTTGAAGTTCTCGTACCGCCCTTCCGAATCCTTCGGATAAAGTTCGTCGAACACGCTTCGAACCTTGGTGGTCCTTCCCTGGATGGCCCAACTGAAAAGCGTCATCACCATGTTGTTGTGATGGTTCGGTTTACTCTCTTTGTCGCGATAATATGCGTACACGCCCTCCGCGTCGCCCTGTAGTGCGAAGAGATGGATGCCTGTGGGGATGTACTCCGGAGCGGTGGGACGAACGGCGTCAAATACTCGGCATGCGAGATCAAAGTGTTTGCCGCGAGCGAGGGCACGGACCAGTCGAAGCTTCAATAGACTGTTCATGGGTGCCTTGGATCGTCGCATCGCCTCGTAAACCCGGTAGGCAAGTTGGGGGAGCTTGTGCTCGCAATATGCCAATATCAATATATCTCCAATGGCATACCAGTGCCGACCACGGTTCCGACGAAAGAGGGATGCGGGGTTTCGGATGGTGCTAAGGATGAACAGGAGACGGGAATGTCTGTTTCGGATGGACAACGGAGTCTTAGGATCCCGATAGAAAAAGCACCAAGGAGGCCGGAAGTATTCGTAGAAGAAATGCTGATCGAGGAAATCGACAACATGGATAGCGTCTTTGTAATAGAATATCGACGCGCATATAGAGTGGTAAGTGCTGACAATCTCAGGATCGTGACGCTCGAGCCACCGCCGCTCTTCTCGCCGCGTTCTACGGATGCCCTCCAAGATTTCTATGGCAGCCTCCGCCTGGTCATGCAATGCCCGGGAACGCGCAGCTAGGGTTTGGAGTGTGTTGAATTGTTGGGACGTCAATGAAGAAGAAATCCCCTCCTGTAGCCGTTCAACTAGGATCCGAAAATAGTCCCTCCATTTCTTGAGGTGTCCAGACTTGCTCTCGCTATCATAGAATGCCTCGATTTTGTCACAGAAATTACGCGAAAACTGAAGGAGCGTATCCTTGTTCAGGTTGGACAAGCATACCGGATCCATAGAGGCTGAATCGAAAGCTTCCCAAGCAGCGTCCAGGTCGAACTCGTCTAGAGGTGCCTGAGCCAGCAGGTTGATACGATATTTTACATCACACCGCTTTGCGCTCAGCGAAGCAGAGGTCGATGCTTCAGGCTGGTCTTGGTTTGAAGATGTAGGCACTGATCGTGTGGCATGAGACGCATGTCTTCGTTGCGTACCCAATGAGGTTCGGGTTCGGTGCTTTCCAGGGCGGTGGGTGAGCTGAGACCGTGAGCTCTGAAATCGGGGGACCGGGCGTTCCCGAGGCGGTAGCAATTCCTGAAGCATAAACGGCAAGCCATGGTCTACTTCAAGGTCAATTTCACACTGAGATGGTACAATACTTAGGCGACATACCTGGGCAACAAAGGAAATGTCTCGGAGAACAGCAGGACCATTCCTTGCACTGCAAGACGCGATGTAAACGCGGCGCTTCCTTCTCCCTCTCCTTCCCCTTCGTCCGGCGCGGCAATGGCCCGAGAAAGTTGGACGAGAAAAACGAATGGTGCTGCTGGTAATGCATCACCTTGGCGGCGGACGCCAAAGCAGAAGAAGTGCTGTGGAGTGCAGACCGAACCGGAAACAAGGAGTTTCGTACGACCGCCGCGAATGGTTCAACCATGAGACTCGTCTGGGATGACGAGGTCCCGGAAAGTTGTTCCTAGGAATGCAATGAGCAACAGCTATGGCCACTGGACTTATACGGAGGGTCTACCTTCAGCAATTACAGTATGGTGGAAAAAGCGGAGGCGTGAACCGTATTCGTATGGGCTTTGCAGAACCCAGAAACGACCGAAAAGTTTGTGAGCAAATTAGGTCAGCCTACCGACCACGTGATCGTCTCGACAGATAGTCGACCTGCAAGATCAGTGAGTGATCGTCGTACGTCCAGAAAGCTCCGAACTCAGCCGACCTATAGATCATCCATGGCTGCCGATCCAACGGAATCCGACATCCCGTCACACGAAATCATCATTGCCAGCTCGAAGAACGAACGGCAGCAATGTTTTGATGTGGTCAGCCCCTCCGTTTATTCTGTATCCAAGTGCAGGCACGTCTAACGAGCTGTAGAGAGTGGAAGTGTTCCATCGCGAACAAAAGTTCCCACTTGACGTGGAATTTGATGAGCTAGTGCTACCGATACACTTTATCTCTCCGGCCTTTTCTGACTCTCTTCGCTATTGACAGCAAAGAAGACATTTCAACGCACTTCCTTCTCCGACTCACGCCCTCCCTCAAGCCTATCGGCACAATCCGCGGATACCTGGTGCCGGGAACAACAGATACTTATAAACTAACACGTCTTGCTGTGCTCAAAGACTATCGCAAATATGGGTTCGGCCGCAAACTTGTAGAGGCGTTACACATCTGGGTGAAGGCTCACGCCAGTGGCACCGCCGCTTTGGTATCCCCGTCTGCCGCAATAACAAACTCCAACGGCGACTACAAGATGAACGGAAGCAATATCGCCTCCAATCCAGACTCCACCGCGGACAGCACCAATGCCAACCAAACATATCCTACTCCACCCCCGCATCAAGACTCTAAGTGGATCAAAATACATTGCCACTCTCAAATCTACGCGAAGGGATTCTACTCCAAGTAAGCAATCTCTAATCTCGTTTGTGCTTCCGATCATCAGAGACCATCCCGTTCCTTAAACCCGCAACTTCCGAGCTAATGCCCAGTCCCACGAGGTGTATACGGGCCAGCTAGGACCCAATTTGAATTCCGCGCGTGGCATCGGCGAGATTCCTGAGAGGAATCTAAATCAGAGTTGCCTCAAGGCAGCCCTTTCCTCTTTTGATTCCCGCGCGCCTTCTTTCCCTTTATTGTCATCACATATACGGCCCCGACGCTAGAGCGGAAATTAACTACTTAACTTTCTTAGGTTTGGTTACATCCCAGAGGTATGTAAATCTCTCCGTTCTGACATCCCCTCCAAACCAAAAGAGGGTCGATAAATCACCCCCCGATTCTGAAGGGCGGTTCCGCCTGACAACGAAGTTTCATATTCCCTTCCCAACCGACTTCGCACAACCAAAGCTAACACACTGCCTTCGTCCCACCCTGGGACCCACAATCCGCGACAACCCAACTCTCCTCTACGATCACATCGCATCTCATCACATCCGTCACTTACCCATCGTCATCACCATTCAGGGGGAAGAATTCCTCGAAGACGGAGATCCCCATCAAAAGATGGTTCTCCGCATCCGCATTCCAACCCCAAGCACGATGATATCCAACTTTGTCTAGCGGCCATAATGCTCGTAACCTAAACGACGCTCTTACGAGCAGTCGGAGATCAGATCTGTCACTACATAACTTGTCCATCGATATGTCGCGCCGAGCGTTGATTATACGCCTATTCGACCCGATGTTACCCACTGACAACACGATAATTGAGTCCTTCTGACTTCGCTCTCACATGGCTGCTAAAAACAGCCTTAAGGCCATCATCATCATACACACCGAGCACATGTCTATTAACCAATAGGTGGCTATGCCGTCATAGTGACTATGACGTCTCACATACGTGTCAATTCATAGTCGTCATACTACACTGGCGCTCTCGATCCGACTCGGTCCTATCTTAACCCAACAAAGTCCATAATAATCGATATGCATGCGTTTCTTCTTAGCCAAGGATAAAGCATACACGAGATAGTACCGGAGTGACATATGTCTTTATACCGCATGACTATGGCACAAGACCAGTGACAATGTTTAAAAAAAATAGACACCCGTCAATCAACGATGTCTCGACTTCGATGTCCGACGTCAACTCAAAACAAAACAACAGAGACAGTTAATTAAAAGGTCCAAATCTCATTCATATACATATACTACGAAAGTACACTACAAAGTCAGAGGTGATACACGAATTATACAAAGGTCCATACATCCGCCGCCGCTCAAGTCCAGAACAGAATTAACGAGCAACTAAGGTAGGCACGTAGCCACACCAATGACTACTTACAAGTACCTATTTTCCAGCCGTAAGCCGTGTATGTACTTGTACAAAAAAATCAGATGGTATCATATCGGAGAAATGGAAGCCATATCGTAATACGTGGTGAGCAGTGTGATATATTACTACCCGGTCACCACCAGCCGCGAGCTATTCTCGCGACGCATGCACATACTGGGTGAGAGAGGATCAACGTACGGTGCTAGAAATACACAGCATAGACAGGATACAATTCGAGTCAAAACGTTCGTTGACGGAATGATGCCGCTTTGGCGATATCGAAAAAGTCGAAGAGCGAAGGAGACAGAATAGCAAGGGGCACCATAAGGCGATGGCCCGAGAAAAACATAACGAAATCAAAGGTCGAAGTCGAAAGTCGAGAGATTTGGCAAAGGAGAGAGTGGTGGTATCATGCAATTAACGGACCAGAAACGTCATGAGACAAAAACCGGATGATAGATATTATAGAAGCCGGCAGAGCTTCCACCCGCGACAACAACAGGAAAACAAAGCAGGATCAGAAAAACGTGACGGTCGTGAAGCATTTGGTCGTGTCATCAAGCGAAACAGACGGGTATCAAAAGAAAGAGCTCAGCGCGAGCATGAGAGAAAATGGGCGGAGGGAAATCAGGAGCGGACAGATCGGTCCCCGTCGTCCGTGCTGAAGTCGCTCTCGCTCTCCGACGACTCCATCTTGATGTTCGCAAAGGCAGGGCTGTTCGGCAGAATACTGAAGTTGATGCTTGTTCCATAGGCGGGAGTACCTTCCTCATACAACCTTCTCGCAGCTTCGTACTCCATTTTCTCCTGTTCGGCCTGCGCCAAAAATGGCTAGATTCACAAAACAGGGGAACAATGAATAAAAGAAGCACACAGGGGCGGGCAAAGGGGATACGACAAAAACAAAACAGTTTATCAGCCACCGCATACAGAAATAAACATAAGCAAAGAGAGCCACATACCTGTCGCTCGGCGTCCGTCATGGATCTCCACTTCGCAGCGGCCAAAACGCTCTGTTTGGTTGTCTCCGTCTCGTCCCCAAATATCTCCTGCACCAATCTGGGATTCGCGCGGATCCTTTGCAAAAACATGAAGTAAGCACTAAGAGGCTTCTTCGGGGCGTTGGGATCCTTGATATTGCTCTTCCGAGACTTGCCAGCCTTGCGCTGCGCCGCACGATACGCGTTCTCACGTTTGATGTCCTCGGGAGTGAGAGTACGCATATAGGCATTGAGTTCTCGCTCCCTAGCTTCCTTCGCGGCCTGCGAGCGCCGTTTATAGGGCTAACAGGAACAATGGAAAGAGAATATGAGAATGAGCAAAATTCTGACGTCATATCTACTTACCTCCTTCTCTTCCGGGGTGAGAGACGCGTATTCTTGACCAGCTTCCTTTGCGGCTTGTGCAACGTTAAGCTTTCGGGTTCCCGAGGCCTGCTGCCGTTGAATCCAGTCCGTAAAGTAAAGCTGCCAAGCGGAAGGTGCCAATTTCGGCGGCTTCAAAACAGACTTCAAGGCTGTACAAAAAGCGAATCTCATAAGCGATCTACATTCATTTCTGGAAACTGCGGAAAAACTGACGAGGGTCATTTCCTTTCTCAGAGACAGGCGCATCCTCTGTCTTCTTCTTGCGTCGCACGGTGGCATCACGGTCCTCAGTAACGCCAGTTGACTCAGCACGACGGCTGTAAGATCGAGTCATGCTCGGAGCCCGAGGCTCACTGAAAGCTGGTGCGCTAGACGACTGGAAAATCTGTCCAGATGAGAGAGATCCTCTCCTGAGGGGAATACGGGGGCGGAGAGTAGTATCGGTAAATGGAGAGTGCCGGACTGAGGGACGGGCCAATGTGGGAGAACGAAGAGTACTGGGAGAATCCCAAAGCTGAGTCGCCCAGGCAGGAGCATGAACAGAAGTTGCGGTTGGGTTGATCGACTGAACCCTTGGACGGGTAGGGCGAGCCTCCTCGAATGAAGGGGAGGGGGAGATAGATCGTGGGGGTTGGTGCAGGGCGATGTCACTGGATGACATTGGAGAGAAGGCGTTATCCGATGGGAAATGAGAATGATCGGTGAAAGGGATGAATGATGACGATTGTTGACTGTCAAGGGATGAGGGAATGTTGATTGGTGAGGAGGACGGCGGTAAGGCCGCGATCTCGGGATCATTGAGCCAACTGGCAAGATAAGGAGTGGTATCATTGGTGGGAGAACTTGCGAGGTCCTCCGAGGTATAGGGGAGGCCCACAGAGTCATAGTAACTGCCTGTAGGCGATAGCTGAGCTTGCGCGTAATCAGCCGTGGGCATGGTGGAAAGCGCAGAGAAGCTCAGATGAGGCTTAACGTCGGTGTCGACGTCGAATGAGTCCCATTGGTACGGGATCGGGCTGGAGTGAAGTCCATTGACATCCTCAAAGTCGAGAGGACCAAAGATCATCTGATCTGATTCAGAGTAGGTGCGAGAGTCGTCAAAGTTGAGGAAGGGAGTAGCATCCTTCATGGTGAGGTCGGATTGGATGGTTTCTGGGGAGAAGGGTCGTCGAGAGATGGCGGGTGTCATTGGGAGATGGGGGGAAAGGAGGGGGGGTGGATGGTACTTAAGGGAATGAGGAAGAGATGATGGTGAATACCGGGTGAGGGTACCAAGTCGTGATACGCCCAAGCGCAGATGATCGAGTTTAAAAGGGATTCGGGTCACAGTAAAACGGCTTCTAATTATTGCCATTCGCGTATACTGCGTGACTCAAAGCACTGGTCGAAAAGGGGTTTACCGTTTCAACGAGATTCGCAGGCTTCCTTATCAGGGGTTCTTATTTTTGCTCGCCGACGATGCACGCGTTTTTGGACTCTGTATCCAATGCGCAGTCCCAACAGCACAAGACACCGCTAAGCGATCGTAATACACGAGATCGGGGGCAAAAAGCTTGTGTGTCGGGGTCGGTGATGGAGATGGAAGAGAACTTGTAGCAATAGAATCTGGACGACAGAGAGGAATCTCAGTCGGTGGTTTGGGTTCCTCGGATATCAACCCACGGCCAGGATTCCAGTGTGACCTGCCCTAAATCCCGTCCTAATGGGGGAACAGCGACCCGGAGTGTTGGATCCCATTGTTATGACTGCGTCAGATTCTGCTATTATCTTTTGTCCATATTTCTCCTACTTCTATGGTAAAAAGAAGCGCTGTACATGGGTAACCTACTATCACAGGATAACGATTTCCGGAGACCGATATCTTGTGCTGTTGTATACACCCTTTCCTGCCTGCTTCCAGGAGATCGCGATTGAGATAAAAGGTTATTGGAAGGAACAGATCGGGTAGTTGTCGTTAATAATAACATCACATCATACATGAGTATCTCGTCATGAGATCTGTGAATACGTTCACGCACCTCCCAGCCTGGCACATCTTTCATAATCTCCCGCTCCCTGGCAAGTGCCGCCTGCTCACGGCGGTACGCATCACGGTCACCCTCCGCCATCAACAGCGGAACCAGGTGTATCCTCGACCAGACCTTCTCGCGCTGCAGTTCCCTTCAATAGAAGAACAGAAAATAAAACGACCCAAGTCAGTTCAAATTCCAAAGAAGCCCGCGGTCCGGAAGCCAAGTCGAGATAAGAGGCCCAAGACAGCGGCCGGATCCAGTCAGGCCACGTTTGGCGACGAGCGGGGTGCAACATGACACGTTCTACGTCCAGCTGACCTGGGAACTTTTTGGACCAATTTGGGCGCCGCATTTTGAATAGGGAAATCTTACCTTTTCTCGAGGTTTCCCTTCCCAACCCGATAGAAGCCATAGGCACATATCGCCGTGACACCGCCGAGGATGGCGAGACCCCCTGGTCCCCGGAGTGGCAAGTTACGTTTATACTTGACGGTTTCGAATCCCCCCGGAGGGGGCATGTCTCTGCGCCGTAGTTCAGAACTTGAGTCTGTTGAAAAGAAACACGGTTGCGTACTGTCTGTACGGTGCCGACACTGAAAACACGCAAGGTTAGTCAAGACGACCAGTAAACAGTCATGTTACGTGGACGAACTTGTGTAGGACCGAAATAATTGCAATGGTGTTGGAGACGGGTGGAAGAGGAACGAATTGAAGGGTGTTGACGGCGACGAGCTGGCCAGCCAAGGATATGTCACGTGACTGTTGAAGGTGGGAAAAATAGAAATGGACAACCAAACAGACGCATTACAATTTACTGCGTGAAAAGCGACACGACGCATGGAAGAGTTGATGCTAGTTCGGATTGGGCGTTTGCTAGGCCCAAGAGAGTGCGCCTGGTCTCTGCGTACTTTTCCTCGAGGCGGAGGAACTCGGGGAGTATCGCATGGTTATTCGCATGATTTCTTGAGAAGAAAATAGAATACTGGGGGGACGAGAAAGATGCGGTGAGGAAAATTGTATTAAGGAGTCCCTGAAGGAGTCGAGGGAGGAGGAGTTACCAAATTAGGTCAAGGATATTGACAAGGTGTTTGTAACTCTTGCCTGCGAGAAATACAACAGCCGATAGACTTCAACAAGACTGCCAGCTGTCGCTCCGTACCTCATCATGTCCCGCCATCCCTCCCCCGGGCCCTCTCACTCTGGCCCCCAAAATACCCAACACGGGCCTTCTGCGCCCTCTGCTAGGCGGTCACGCCCGGCTCACTCCATCGGTATCGCTGCAGGCGCCGAAGATGTCAAGTACCAAGCAAAGTACAAGGACCTCAAACGAAAAGTAAAAGAGATCGAAGGGGTCAGTTCACTTGACTTTCTCGTCACAACTACACCTTCCTTACTCCTTCTCCAGGAAAATGACAAACTCCATTTCAAGATCCTCCAGGCCAAGCGGAGTCTTCAGCGGATGAAACTAGAGCGCGCGTGCGTTTTTTTCTTGCATTTTTTTTCCCTTCAATCTTCCTCACCCTTTAACAGTATCTTGTACGAACGTCTTGCCGCTACTTCGTCCCCGGCAGACCCACACGATCGTCACCCACTCAACCAGGTTCCCTCAGCTCCCTCTCTGCCTCCACACCAGCAATCCTCTCGTTCTTATTCCGGATCTCATCAGAATAGGGATGCAAGAGATCGTCCAATGCCCATGGACTCGGATCCCCCACCTGTAGACTACCTCCGTCAGCACGGAAATCCCAGACCTCCTGGGTCAGATCCCAGCCGACCTCCAGTACCCTCGATGGAACCACCACCATTGGGCAGCAACGTGGTTCCTTCTCCCCATATGTCATCTGTCCAGTCTCCCAGACGCAATTCGGCCAGTCATGACACCTTACGCCATCTTCATCCGCTACCTCACTTGCCTCCAGTTGGACAAGTTGGACAATACGATGGTGCCGGGCGAAGCCACTCACTTCCTCACCCTGGTAGCCCTCCAATGCATCATGCACACCTCAATTCAACTTCTTCACATGACCGGGGTAGATCTCAGTCATCGCGTCCTCACCAACCTCCTCCCCAAAACTATCCTAGTGTTCCCGGTCAACAGTACTCCGAGCCGTTGCCGCCGGTACAACGCGTTCTTCACAGCCCGCCGCCACACTCGGATCGAGATAGACCGCCGAGGCGGATAGAGGGTAATGAATATCCCCACGCACATAATGAACCACACCTGCAACACTCGAGGCACCCGTCTCAGGTATCTCCGCCCTTACATTCCGCCGACACGCGTATGTCGTCCGGTAGGGTTCACGCTCATCAGCGATTGGGCCCTGGCACGTATATCAATCGGGAAGAATCTATTCCGCGTCAATACGAACTGGAAAGGGAGAAAGGACGAGAACGGGACAGTCGCGGAGATTGGGAACGCGAAACCAGAGGGCGCGAACCGAGTAGTGGTCGAGACATCAATCCCAACATTCACTCGCCTCACGCCGCCCATCGTCGTCCACCACCCTCCTCAGAGTATCCAGAACACCCTCACTCTCACCACCCTCACCAAGCCCAAAGCCTACCTCCCCGGCTTAGAGAGGAGCAGGTCTATTACCACGAAGGAAACCCATACCCATCAGTCCATGTCTCCCGTTCCGATACTCCCGGCTCGGGTTCGGGTTCCGGGAATGGTGCTGGAGAAGAACCTTCACGGCCTGATTCACGCACACAGTTTTATGAACACCAAGATCGTAATAGGCCTTCGTATAGGCTTCGACCGGTCAGTCAATCTAACAATGAGGACCTGGAGTTTGTCGGGCATGATGATGTGAGATCGCAATCCCGTGATCCTACAAATGCCCCCCCTCACCCATCTTCATCCGTTGCTGCTGCCGCGGCTGGAGTCCATGCTCCTGCTTCTGGAACGAACAACGGAACGAGCGGGAGTGCTGCTATTGGTGGCGGTGGCGGTAACAACTATACTTCCGCACCTCCTCCGCCGGGATCTGGAATTTCTCATGCCGCTGCAATGTCAGAACGGGCACAAACACCGAGCCGGATTGAAACGTCAAGGAAGAGAAGCAGAAATGAAATGGAGATGGACGTGGACAACGAGAATGACGTCGGTAGCGGAGGAGTTGACACTGGGTCTCGGCGAAACACTCCAGGACCAGGCTTTGCGGGAGCTGCGGCAGGATCAGGTGGTGGGTTGCAGGCTGAAGATAGAGATAGGGGTTCGTCAAAACGCTATCAGCGTGAACATCCTCACCACCGGAACGTTGATAATCGCGAAGCATCGGTGCCACCCCCACCTACTGCCACTGTCAGTGGACCACAAGACCAGCAGGAGGGTCGAACGGCTACCTCATAAACCCTTATGGGTCCTTGGCCAGTGTGATGTTTCGGGCGGATCGGAAGCGCTTCAAGTGTGACGGAATGACAAGCGTGTAGTGTTGTGTCTATCTGTGTGTTTTTTCCCTTGTTTCCTTACGAATTTGGGCGCCAGTTCGAGTTGTGGGTTCACTGTTACCTATTTTTTGCTCCTCCAGCGGAGATGTACTTTTTGGTGCTTGGGTACTTTTGCGTGTTGGGTCGTGTTGGATACCCAGATGGTCTGGTACTCTTCGCTGAATGTTCCTATGTTTTTGTTGGTATCTGTGACGACGATCATTATTTTTTGTTTTTGGTCATTCATGTACATAGAAAACTTGCTAGTCGAAACTCGGACCATCGGGCTCGCGACTTATTTTTGTCCTTTCGCTGTGACTACCTTAGTCTCGGTTTTCTCGGTTTTACGTATGATGTTCTTGCCGTTCGTCTATTTTGGTGCCGTAACGCTCTTCCGTGTCCTTTCGTCTTTCCTCGAAATTTCCTTTATTCCTTTGATCCCGCTTCTGGTTCTTGGTCTATCTTCCTTTTTTTGAGTGCCGACTTCTGCCTCCTTCGTTTGGGAGGTTGAGCGCATGCTTCCATTCAAATTATACTCCCAAATCCCGTCTTGCTCGCTTCTTTTCTCAGCCAACGTGCTTTCTTACGTTCGACTTTTCCCTTGGGTTGCCGAGCCATACCGTCGCCCTTCCTCCTGACCCTTCCAAGCCTTTGCTATTCCCTTCTTGTTATCCGTTCCCATCCTGTTATCTCGAAGTTTCCTCTTGCGCCCTTTCTGCCAGTCACCTTTAATCCGCTTCAGTGCGGATTAACGCCCCGGAGTCGTTATCATACGCATGTGCACACACTGCGTACCTGTATCCCTGTGTTCTTTACCCAATTCCGATGCTCATCCTGTACCTCCCGGCTCCTCCCAGGTCATGTATATAATACACAGTGTTTGTTACTATGTAAGTAGATAACCGGCTCCATGAATTTTCACACTCCTTTCGCCCGTACTAGAAGTACCTATATTGACCTACCAGAATACACAACGCTCGCTTGGGTTAATCATGTGGTTCTGGACTCGGATTTCTCGTGTGAAACAAAGGTATATTAATGTATTGTTCGGTTAGGAGGTGCGTCACCAGTCGCAATACAGTTTCAATACACTTCAACAATGGCATCCTATGCATACTTCTTCAGAACATTGTCAATAGCAGGGTACTTGGAATACAAGCAGTGGCTTCGAATGTCTGTCATTAGGTGCCACATATACATGACACGTACGCCAGCCACCCGTCATCAAGAAGCCTTCTGCGTAAAAGTTATACCTGAATGCTGTCGCGACATTACAAGTATCAGCATGAGCGAAAGCGTAGTACCCATGACCAAAAAAGGACATTGAAACTTGAAAGATGGAACTCAGGTGTCGTGGTATTCAAGAACCAGTATTGGTGGGATGGGACTTATGATGATCTCGTAGCTGCAATCACTGAATCTCGGAAATAAGTCATGGAAGTCACACTCGATTATTAAATGGGCTGGATATGTATGTAGAAGCACATATGTCGTGTCAAATTGTTCTATGATTACCAGTTGTCACTCATTAGAACACCGTTACACCGTGTACGAATCTGAGCTCAATGGTTGTTTTTGGTCCGGGATCGTGCCCAAGTTGGTCGTGGCCGTAAAGGGAAGGGATACAACGTCACTTGACCCCCCCTTGTTCGGGATTACCTCTGGCACCAGGCTCTCCGTACATATATGGGAGGTAGCATTGGCGTTTTTAGCGACCGCTGTGACACTGAAAACGGACATATATTTGGGGGTATTATCTGTTTGGGAGTTCCTCGTTTATCGGGGTCCCGACTAAGACCTGTGCGCCTTGGGCTCGACTTGGCAAGTTGTACTTATTCAACGTTTTCATATACTGTGGAGTCCTCATGCTAGCCTGTATCTATATGGCATAAACCGTCGAGCTAAGCTCGGAACCGTATACTTTCTTGGTTGGTGAATTTGCAAGTCCATAGCTGCGGATGCCTCGAGGCTCCAGCGGTAGTATTGGTATGCAGCTGGGCGCGGTGTTGCGCAACATGCCTTTGCAATACAAGGTACCCGCGAACCCAAACTTACAGCCGCGACTTTCAAAGTTCCTTAATGGCACTAGAAGCTGGGGTTCTTGATCATGGGCCACGAACGGATCGGTGATACAACATCACGGAGGCGTGTGGTACATATGTGTCATAAGACCCTGTCGAAAAATGTCGTCTAGTGGTACACCATCATCCACGAGTCCCACTACGCCCGAGTCGGGACGGTCCCAAACCAGAACACCTTATGCCTCCTTACCGACGCAAAAATATCACATACCATACCCGAGCCACCCCATATGACCAACTCCGCCAATACTCAGGATTAGACTGTACGGCCGCTGTACGACGAAGATCGACGAGTCTTGTGAGCTTGGAGCACCTCAAATGGCAATAAACTTCAGAAGACCGGCGAAAGCTGCCTACCGCTCCGAATGGAGGAGTTGCTTCAGTTTTCTACCTGGTCAGACGTGCGATGGAGCATATGCTCCCCATTTCTTGGAATGGTGGATCAGCGTTGTGGAGCTGGCGAAAGATAGTTCGAACTTTGCTTGCGAGTCTAGCTTCCCAATCAGCCGCCATCGATGTGACAAATGGAACCCTTCTTTGTTAACGTACAAGTTACAGGTGGTATGTTCGTCGTTATCAGTGGCACTAAGGCTAGAACAGGTCGGAATCCCTTGACCATGAACATGGCTCCGATTTTCCCATTCACATAGGAGGGTAACGATAAGACGTGGATCACGACGTTGACATGTTCGAGTTGTCTAACGACATGTCTTATTTCTCAGGTTCGCAGTCACGGCTATGTTCGTCGTTATCTCCATCAATAGTATATTCGTTCTTTCGGACGGAACAACTTCGATGGTTGGTCATTCCACCTTGAAGCGTCTAATCCATGATCAATTGAAACATGATATAACGAGCGCTATTGAGCTCAATCAGCAATGCCAAGAAGCGACTGTTGCTCAGCTCCATCGTTGTCGGGAGAGCAGGTTTACCCCTTCCCGACAGGAGGATCACCAAACCCGAACTTTAACCCCGGTTTATTTTGACACTCCACACTTTTTGGGGGCTTTGAAACGACGAACAACACTGACAAGGGTGTTTGGTAGGTATCTGGGTTGCACCGGATTAAGGAACAGATCCCAGCATCGCAAGGCTCACAAGACCCATCCATACCCACAAACACCCATAATGACATTACGATATCTGTATATCATAAGTTTCATCTATCCCTTGCCTACGCTTTGTTGTGGCTCTGTTATTGTTAAGAATGATGAGTAGGGCATCATGACACGCGTCGGGTACATATACAGAATATATAAGGCGAGGGCTACGCAGGCAACTAACCGCGATAGGCACAAAGGTACACACGAAGGCAGCCATTGAAATATTTGCAGTGCTCGACACATATAATTGCTATCTACCGACACAGACGGAGGGTAAGAGGATATCTCAGTAATCAGGGGACACACTGGAATGCTAATGATTGTCAGGCATACGGTCCCCTCAGTCATCTGAACAAAGTTAAGGTATCGTCCTTCAATCAAAGTGGCCTTACGGCTGATCATGATAACCAGCAACGTAACTACCATTCAACAAAGGACACCAAGAAGCTGTCGAGCGTTCGATAGAGTCAGGGAAATGAGCGTGTCCGACATACAATGAAGTCAATGATGGAGCTGAATAAGTCGCCGTTGGAGATGTGGAATGATGCAGGGAAATGTCAACACCAACGCGCAGGGTCGGGACCGCGAGTAAACCCGGCCAGGAACGTCGATCCACTAACACAATTAACGCATTCATCCGTCGGAGTCTTCCACTCCCGCCACATCCTTGCTTGTCCATCCCAGTACGTGTTCACACTCTCAAGCCCCACTGAGAAATCATGCGCAAGGTGCTCGAACACTGGGCGGGAACCTCCGTTACGGCGCATGCGTTCAAACGTGACGTACAGGTCCCCCGTCGTATATCCAGCGTACTGTGCCTTCAATTCAAGGACGACGTCCATGATAGAAAGCGTTCTCCAGCGTCATCCTTTTGAACCAGAGGCAAAACAAACCAGTTTGTATTTCGCGATGGTTTTGCGAGCTTGAGATAACATCAACTGCGTACGGAATCCGCGGCTCGCGTTCGCCAGGGTCATTTCCGCCGCCGCTACTGAAGCTAAGGCTGTGGCGACAGCGGGAGATTCTTGACTATTGGCAATGACATCCAATTCGGCAACCTGACTCCCGCGACCCCGTCGTGTGTTTGGAGAACGTGACACTTCATTCAAAAAGTCCTCTGTCGCCGTCGATGTACCACGATGTCTCCGAGTTATATTCGCTGTCTTGCCAGACCCACGGTCTTGATTGAGAATTCTCGACGTAGTGTCTGTCACAACATCACGGCCCCTACGTGAATCGGCCGATGTTCCACGGGATAGGGGCCCCGGATGATGAAATGCAGCCTTGGTACGGCGATAAAACCGCTCGGTGGGAAGATGTTGTGATTGTGACTGTGTCAAGGTTGAGCGGTGCGGGTCATTGCGAATGGTCGGCGATGCATATGGACGGCGGCTTTCCCAAAGTCTTGGAGTCCTTTGTAATTGGCCATTGCTACTAGCTCGCAAAAACATGAGGCGAGGGGACCATTAAAGGATAGCTATGTGAGATTTACTTCAACAGCTCCAAGATATGGCAATCGGGGTCTATGGAATCTCACCCTTTATGTGCAGAAGCAGGGCTGTGACTGATCTTCTTCAACGAATCTTGATACGGGATTGTTCCGACCGCAGGCATAGTGTTATTATTGACCCAAGAATCCATTGTGGAGAAGAGCTCTCGGATGAGTCAGGCTTGGGCGGTTGAGCTCTGAGAGGCGAGGTAGGTTTGGGAAGCAGCGAGACAAATGTGGCTGCGGCTGACAGTAGTGACAGCAGCTGTAAGGTGACCGACTGGCATGTTTTGACCACGACCAGGCTGCTGGGCTGTGGAGACCCATATGATAGATGTGAGCGTTCTTCTCTTTGCTGTCAGTTTGTATCGATGAAGCCCCACACGCGAAATAGCGGCATGACGATCCGGTGTGGAAAACAATCCTTATATCCGACTGTGGGGCAGCCATTGTGTGAGCATACAACGTCAGCCAAGACGCAAGAGTCGAATGAAGTCAGGGGTCTACTGACCCTTTCTAAACAATGAGCACCGCCTTGTGTGATGCTTTCAGCTGTCGTCTAAAGAAAAACATCCAGGTAGCGATTAAAAACCCGCACTGTAATCAGACTTCCATTATAGAAAACCGAGTCATATCGCTTCATATGTGCGCACTTATCATCATGTTCATCAATGAGGATCTTAGGATTCCCAGGGAATCCTCAAGATTGAACGGTCAGCACTTAGACCTTAGCAGTATAGAGATTATTGGGACTTACGTGGCAAATATCAATCCAGGAGGTCGGTCGTCAGTGGGTGCAAAGTCTAACGCAAGTGAGTTCAATGGGAGAATCTGGAGGATCTAAAAAAGCACCTAGTCGGGCGAAGTTGATCAATGATGTTAAACTTGAAAGCTTGAGTATAAATAACATCAAATGACGCTCAGGCAGGTATTGAAATCTCAAGTTGCTCGTGTCTGAAGAGATTTCTGAGACGTACCAGAGAATTAATTTACGTAGCATATGCATCAAGCTTTCAAGGCGTAAATGAGAATGGAATAGATATGATAAAAAGCTTCTATACCCGGACATGTAACGAAGGTCTAAGGAAGGTGCCTACATTGTCCCTCCATGAACACCAATTATCACCGATACACGTGGTCCGCTGTGGAAATGAAGACAGTCAGATGGACGCATGGTTACATGGATTCATGGGAACAAAGCTCACATTGAAGATTTGCAGCTATTTCAGCCTCGGCCCTATCGCCATTCGCGAGAAGCTTCTCCTTGTTGTACAGCAATTCCTCCCGGGTTTCAGTGGAGAATTCCTGATTTTGTGCTAAAATGGAAGCATTGTCAATTAGCAAATTTATGAGTCAGAACTATAACCTGAAACGCACTTTCGACAATAGCATCAACGGGACATGCCTCCTGGCAGAAGCCGCAGTAGATGCACTTGGTCATGTCAATGTCTACGGGAGATGTTAAGGGCGCTGTGCTGTCTTCGAGGTGGATATATGACGAACCGTATTTAGTTGTCTTCCTCGATCCATCTTGACGGGCTTCGCTCTCAATTGTGATGGCCTGGGCGGGGCAAATGGCTTCGCAAAGCTTGCACGCTATAAGGAACACATGTGAGGGTACTATGCACGTAATGTAACGGATGACTAACCAATGCAGCGTTCCTCTCCGCTGGGGTAACGGCGCAAGGCATGTTCGCCACGGAAACGAGGAGATAAAGGGCCCTTCTCGAATGGATACATGATGGTATAAGGTGGACGGAAGAAGTTCTCCAATACGATCCACATTCCTAAGCTCAATCAGCAAAAGAAAAAGTTTACATGAGACGAACGGAATACCTCGGATGATCTCAGTAAACAAGAAAATGTGGACAGCCTTGTCAATTGCACTCGGACCGTTCTTGTATGGGTTAACTTCAAGACCCTGAACGTCGTATTGAGGTGTTGGGGAGTGGTTGTGGCGGCCATGTCTCTCGTTGAGATTGCTCTGAAGGCCCATGCCTTGGGTGTGTTGGGCATGAGAGCACGAAGAGCTAGATAACAGGCGGCGAGCAATGGTTGCAGTTGTAGGTGACTGGCGGGTAGCCGCCACGAGGATGCGAGGCTGAAGCCCGACAATTCGTGCGAAAGACATGGAGGAGAGCGTCGAGGATGCCAGCACCGACGAGTTGGAGTTGAGTGGAACGGAGCGGTAAGGGTCACGCGTGACAGGTTACTCCGGCCAATCATGTCACGAGGAACTCAAACTCTCATCCAAATCTAATGGCTTCCTCATCATCCACCAAGGCAAAAGCAAAGGTGCCATCCTTGACACCGCAGGGTAAGTCCTAACAATCGCGCAAAATCCTGGCCCTCATGGAGCTTGTCTAGCCAGAGATCCAACAGAACTTCATCCGGATGCAAAATGAGCTCCAGGCCCTTGCAGGCAAAATAGGCGAGCTCGAGCAAGAGGCAGACGAGCATACGTATGCACCTATATCCTCTAGCGATATCGTGCTATTAACCACGTGTGAACACTAGCCTTGTGCTCAATACCCTGAATGAAGCACTTGCAGAGGAGCCAGACCGCAAGTGCTTTCGCCTGATCGGCGGTGTACTTGTTGAGCGCACTGTAAAGGATGTTGTCCCTGCGCTGCAAACTAATCGCGATGGGGTGAGTTGTTGCGTATATTCACGGGCTGCTCCGGTCATTACGATTGCACGCAGATTCGCAAAGCGGTCAATGGCCTTGCTGAGCAATACAAAACGAAGGAGCTGGAGCTGGATAGTTTCAAGCGTGATTATGGAATACGTCCAATATAAACTAGCTCCGTCTGTTTCTCCAACCTCCTTTATTCGCAATTGCTTTCCGTCAGTCAGAAAGGCCCTCGTGAGCTTGTCTTTCTCTCGGAATGACCAAGGTTTGGGGCAGGAACGACTAGACTTCAAGCTTCAGGCTTCAAACTTCATGCACGATACTCCTTTCTAAAGCGTCTCCACTTCTCAGAGTGCATTCTGTGGCTCTATCCTTGTTAATGGAATGACTGCCTTGTGCTCGATAGATTTATTTATGATAGTGTCGCAATCATCCATGACATAATGACAATGACATAACTCGATCGATTTAACCACGTGACTACTATTACTCGTGTCACATCGCTGATCTTAAGGGCCGAAGTTAATCAGGTCCCATACTCGCTTGTATTTACGAGTCTCAAAAATTCAAAAGCCAGGAATTGTTCAGGAATTTGCTCAAATCCTCTGAACCACCAACTCAACGTAATACTTTCTGGTGTAGGTGAACAGAACTTTACCAACTGAAGCAGTAGTAGGTTCACTATTGTAAAGAGACATCTTTTCCTGAGCAAAGCCGTGATGACGGTTGTATTGCCAAGGATACCGCAGGATCAAATTCTCAACTCTGTTCTTCCAAATATCCACACCCACATGGGGCACACCCGACCTGATCATGTGCAAAATTCATAAGTTCCAGCAAACTACAATTCAACTTTTTATCCTCTTCTTCCCACCATCTTCCCCCCTCCATATCTTCGTGTAAATATCCAGGCTACCAAGCCTCCAGTCGCTCCTTCACAGCACCAATATCTACGCACACTACCCGGGTTCAAAGAAACTCTAAAGAAATGATCTCACTTCTCGTCTTTCCCTTCTTTGTCCTCCTCGCCACCCTCCTCCACCCAGCCAGCGCTTTCGCGGCGCCCTCCTCACATCACAACCTCATCTCCAACCGTGGCCCGCACCACCTCAGCGATCCTACAACCCTTCGCCGCTCCTCCGCCCAAATCTCCGCCTTTCTCCAAGCGCACAACTCCGTCCGCGTAAAGCATCACGCCAAACCCCTCACCTGGTCCGTCCCTCTCGCACAAATGGCCGAACAATGGGCCGATGCGTGCAACTTTAAACACACGAACGGCGTGTTGAGTGATACGCCATATGGAGAGAACATTGTTGCCGCCACCGGCGATTTCCCCATCAAAGCTGCGGTATCCACCTTTGTGCAAGATGCTGGTGAGTAGATAATTAGGCCCCTAATTTACGATAGTATGCATAGTTTAAATGAGGGGATTGTCGTTCCTGGCGTCCCTTTTCTCTCTATTTTTAGCTTCTTTCTGTCACTTTATGCCTGTCAGGCTGTTTCGTTGTTCTCTCAACGACCCCCATTGGGTGCTCCAACAAATCTTGATTACTGACGTACGACTTTGATAGATCAATTCAACCCACTTGAGCCGACCTATAACCACTTCACTCAGGTCATCTGGAAATCTACAACCGAGCTTGGATGCGCCATGGCCCGATGCAACGGTATCTTTGACCCCTCCTTGGGACCTGCCACTTTGTACGTATGTCTGTACAATCCTGCTGGAAATATTGTCGGAGAGCTTGCGTGAGTTTCCCCCCACTTCCCTCCTCAAGCCGCCACAATTGAGGTATTCTCGCAGCGAAAATGTTCAAGTGTGATGTGACGTTACCCGAATCCCTATCTTTTCGCTCTTGCGCCTAGTGCGCAACACCTTGTTTATATGTTGTAACCCGACTGACCTGACTCGCCTGGCATTGTAACTCCGCCAGCTGGATCATCCGTCCCCAGAGGACCCCTCTACCTCTACGCTCTTTCATTCGCACACATTCCCATTTATTCTGTTCGTTCATCCTTTAGATGTTTTGACGCTTGGTGCGACATTACATATATTTGTTCGATCAACTTGACGTCAAATAATATCTTGGCACATATCATCATAAATTAATAATCCGGAAGATAGTAAGTATCGCTCACGCGAGGAATACAACCTACAAAGAAAAACTCTACAGCGTGAAGAATGAAAGAATATGAACGAAACATCAGGTATCCAGCAGGTATCCTTCCCAACCATTCTAATCACGTCCTCCTCCTTGGCAACTTTGATTGCATGTTCTCATGCGCCATCCTCGTTTCCTGTCTCTACCGCCTACAATATTCTTCAAACATGTTATGAACTACGAACTGCGCCGGAGCGTGCAAACGTGGCGAAAGGCTGGGCCTCTGACCCATAATTGACGACACTTGCGGACACGCTGATGACTGCATGGAGCTTCTCGTCTCGCGCAGCATTGTAGGACTAGGAGATGCCTATGTAGTGCGCGTGGAGAGAAATCAACGTCTACATTTCGCGCCCAAAAAGAGGTGTTACTCGTCCTATCAGCCCGCGCCGGAAAATTCAGTCTCTGGAATTGGCTGGTCGTCACGCCCGGATTAAACGTCCCCTGTTCGCCCATATCCAGATGCCAAGTTCGCAAGACCAACCATACTCCTCTGCAATCTTTCCTGTGTGATCGTCAGATTCGCCATATACTCGTTTAGCTGCCGTTGGGGAGTTGAATGAAGCTGAGCCTGAGGATCAGAGAACCCTTGCTGAATAGCACCCAGAGAACCTAATGGCGACGTCGCATCATGAGTCCGAAACCGCAGCAGAGAATTCATACCGGTAATAGCGGCGCCACTCGCATACAATTGAGGTCGGTGACTGATCACCATAGGATCTTGAAAATCAGTCAAAGCACCCCCAGCGGCCCCAGACAGCGCAGTACCGTTGACGTCAGTCGCACTGCTTCGGGAGCGAACTTGAAATGGATTCATCATAAAGCCGTCATCGGAAAAATCAAATGACTACGCATATGCATTCCCCGAGGCCGTATTAGCCATAGAAGTACCGAGTCTTGAAACTTGAAGTGTCCCTTTCAGCTGTGACGAAGTGGTAATGGCAGTGGCAGTGGCAGCAGCAGCCAGTGTTGAAGTCGGGGCCTGAACCTCGCCGTACATCTGACCATCTCGGATCGGGGGCGGAACATACTTCCCTCTCGGGTCAAAGGTCCTCGTCGACGTCAAATATAAGGTCTTCATGTTCCCCCCCCTCGTTCAAACGTTGGCGGCAATAGCACAGCACCAGCGTCTAGTTGCACATTGCGCGGTGAAGCAACTTCTTGCGTTCTCCGTGGTGCCTTCTGATCTTCGTCATTATTGGCAATGGAAAGCTGCGGATGCTTAAAGCTGAACATAAGGCGCTTGCCATCGCTTCCCGTGTTTTTAACAGGTTCGAGCATTTGACGAAGTGGAGTTGAAGCATTGGCCTTTCCGCGCGCATTCGGGACAGCACCTTTGGTAAGCCCTTGCGTGACGGTGATCTCAGGACAGGTGACGGTACTGGTAGCAGAAAGGGTAGTGCCGTCCATCCGCGGTGGCTTCTGGAAGACCGCTTCTGGAGGTTGAGTGGGGCAGTTCACGGTTACTCGTGGATCCTTATCTTGACTTTGAGCCGGGGTTTGACAGGTGCCGTTGTGGTTACCAACAACCGATCGAGAACGAAATTCTATCCCTTGGGTTGCACATCGAAGGAGCCGGTTCGAGTCAGAGACACCAGATCTTGGTGATATGTTGGACCCAATGCTGCTCGCGATACTTACGCTCCTCTGTCGGCCGGAGGTTGGATGACGAGCTATAGGTTTTTGACCTTCATCGATAACAACCTTCCGATCACCTTGGAGTAGTGATGATGCAGCGTCCACATGTCCACCAGCCGAAGTCATTGGAGCTTGGTGGGGTGTATTGGTCTTTGAATGTCGCCCGTTCTGAGTTGAATCACTCCTGAGAATTACTCCACTTCGTGGAACGCATACCTCTGGTGTTTTCTGGTCATTAAATCCCCTCTCCATTGCTTCACTAACAACCAGAGTCCTGGCTACTTGCATAGCGGGAGACAGGGGTACCTTCTCAAAGCTTGTATGCTCATCTGCACCCTCCCTAACTTCCTAATCCAAAACGGAATCCATCAGAAAGGCGTTGTACGAAGGCATAGCAATATAGTCTCGTTCAAGATCAGATTCCAGAGACTTCATAGCCGACGCCGAAGCAGCGACCCAGTTGCTGACTTTTTGACGGTTGGCCGCTACTTTCCGTCGTTCTTCAGTAGGAACAAGTTGGAGTGGGGCATGGGCTGGATGGATTCCTCGAATCCCGGCGTCTCTAGGGCTGCGCTCGTCGCAGGCTCTGGTTTCCTCGAGGATCTGGAGATGCGTTGAGGGCTGTTGCTCTGGATCTTCTTTCCTTTCCTTTGTCGACGACGGACCCGCTCTCGTGGGGACTCCCCGGATCTTGACGTTCGAGCAGGTTCTAAGGCCGGGGTTACGGCCTAGTTGGGCTTGTTTGGAGCATGGCTGCGGCCAATCGCTTCACAGGACAATATCGGATTAGATAAAACTGGGGCGGCATCGCCCTCAACAGGCGCCTTCGTTCAGTTGGGCCGGTCCGAGGTGTGTCCAGGACCTCGTTCTTCAATCTTTTGAGTAGGCCGATCAAGTGTCGATGAAGAATGACTGGAAGCCAACGGTGTCAGTAGAGCTTCTTTTGCCAGTTTTGGGTGCTGTGTCGCGATCTATGGAGTGGCGGTCAGTATGCTTTCGTCACAATAGAACCGAACGTGCATTTGTGGTATCAGCATAGGTTCTAATCTCGGGGATAACTCGAGTAAGCTTCTGCAAATTAGGTTTCGGGGTGACAATCTGCTGCTCCTGAGTGGACAACAACGTTTGAGCGTGTTAAATCGTTGAGTGTGGGGAAGGAGGTAGGGCGTCATTAAAGGCCGAACTGAGCTTCAAGTCGCCAGCTGCTGTTTGAACGAAGTCAATTTCGTCCTCCACAGTGGAGACTTGGATACCAACGGAAAGATGCGTTATGAGCGCTGCAGAAGGAGATGCACCCTCTAATTCCAGAGTGGGTTCCGATGGCTCGTTGCTGCTAAAAGCACTCTTGGAGTCAGTTGTACGGGGTACACGAGCTAGGGCGGCTTGATCCTGAGATAGGGTTTGAACCTCCTGACATTCAATGCCAACATCCGGAACATGAGGTAAGGTTAGCAAAGAATTTGGCTGGAGGGGTTTAGATTCCGCGACGCCGACAGACTTAGGGGCAACCAAACCTAGACCACAAGCCTCAGAGTATAAGGCCTCTGGAACGAAAAGTTCCGCCTTTTCGTCGGTTGGGAAAGCGGGTAAGGGTATGGTGTCAAGGTAGGGAGTAGGTGGGGCAACATGAAGCGATCTTCAGAGGAACTGGTTCTAGGAAAAGGTATATTGTTCTTCCCGTTATCCGGACCGCAGGCTTGAGTCTTTTGGGGCCGCAGCACCTCGTTGTAATATTCCACCGCCATTCTTTGTTGATCGGAGATATCGGCCTGTTTACTCCTGCATCGTCGACATTTGCAAGCGAGAACGGCCCCAAAATGCGAGGGGACAAGACCGCAGCAGCTTGATGCTCGTCAACTTTGAGGACAAAAGAGGACGGAGGCGTGCGACTAGAGGCAAGAGGACTTCGACATTTTGTTGTAAGGTGACGCTGGGAATGTTGGAAGCTAGAGGCGGAGGCGATTTTTCCAGAATTTGCTCCGTTATCGCAGTAGTACAATCTGGTGACACAATGTGTGGGGGGTCAGGAACACAAGGGCACCGGACAACCATGCGCGGGGAAGCTTGTTTTTTGAAGGACGGAAGAGAGGTTTCATTTGGAATGTTTTCTTCGATCTATGCGAAGATACTTGAGATGAGTGGAACAGGATATGTGAGTATATGAACAGAGCATTGTCCTCGTCGAGTTCTTCAGTCATCTCCAAGGAATGAATTTCATGCGTAGCTGGCCTTGGGGCCTCGAGAGGTAAAGTTGGGATGGTTGGTGACGCGAGAAGTTCCATGTTCTCCGCAACCTCGAAAATTTCGGGAATAATAGAGTCGGAGAGGGGCAAAGACGCGTTTTCATTGCCTTCACCTATATTTTCAGCTTCTATGTGCCGAGGGGACTTGGTCTGGAAGGTTTCGGAGTCTTGCAGTGGATTTTCAGTTTCTTTGACCACGAGTATAGGTGTCAGCTGGCAAATCGCGACTGGTGGACTTTGCTTTTTCTTAGTTAGTAACACCTGTACATGGGCGAGTTTGTGGACTTACTCGTCTAGATCGTGGAATAGGTTCCAGGATAGGAGGAGAGTAACGTGGCTCAATGCCGGGAAATAGAACCTTACAAAGGCGTCAAGGTCTCTCATATTCCGTAAAATCATAATAGACCTACCGCTTTTGTCCCGGCGGTCGTACATTTAACCAACACCCGGATGCCGACAAATAGCAGGTATACGTACAGTCCATGGATCGAAATGTCCATTGGGGTTGAGCACAACTTTACGAGGATCCGGTCCGCTTGGGTGTTGCGCATTTTTTCGTCAACTTTCCCCATCGCGAATGAATGAAGTAGAGCGTAGGGAAAGGTGGTTTGGGCGATAGTCAGAGGGAAAGGAGGAGTGCGGGCAAGAGAGTCCCGCCGCCATGGACGGTTGAATGACAAAAATAGCTCAAAGCAAGGTGGATAAAACGTTGTTGCACCAGCCACGACAGCGAACGTTTCAGTAGTGCCAGGTACTACCACCTACCCACGAATGGTTGACGGTGCCCATCCGGACGTCTAGATTTGACTCGTTTTGCAACTCTGAGCTATTCTAACTAACGCCATGCCTGCGATCAAGTGAGGTACACAGGTAGACAACAGGGCCCAGAAGTTTCCAAAAGTGTAGTCACCAGACGTTGCTTGTCAGAGCTCGACCTGAATATTTAGAATACAGTTTCCTACGTGAAAGGATACGTCCGTGTATGCATCCAAGGGCAAAACGAGTACATTGTGAGTTGAGGGGAGGCAACAGTGAATATTCTGTGAGTCGTCATGGAGGAAGGTGAATTACCTGGCCAGACTACTTCCGTTTCTGGGAGGGAAACTGTCACTTCGCCATCAATCAACTTTTGATTCTTTCCTTGGCTGGCACTACTATTGATGTGCTACTGTTCTTGTCCGTAACATCCTCCTCTTCCTCCCATCACCTCCAAGGCTGCGCCTTGTAATTACCTTTTACTCTTAACTCCCACCTCCAACAAACTACTATGCCGCCGCAACCGGAGCCGACTCTCATATTCGACAATTTCGACATTGACCTGGTCGTCAAAGTTCTGGCGCACACTGCTTTCAGTAAGATGCTACGTCAGCTAAGGCTATGACCCTTCGGCTACTAATGAACGTTCCTTGTTCACTAGGTCCATTCTTTACGTTTTTTATTCCTGTTTTCTACTTCTTTCAGGGGGCTAAGATAACCGATGGCGTTGTGATGTATTCTGCTATTTATTATGCGGTTGTTTCTGCGTTTTGTCAGTCCAGCGCTCATTTTCTTGGATTTTGGTGAAAGCTCATCCTACGGGATTCTACCAGGGTTCATCAAATGGATTTCAAAGTTATACAGGAACCAAGGAAACCTAATATTTGCCCCTAAACCAATGGACTGGGACGAGCAAATCGTTGTTGTAACAGGGGGTGAGTGGCAACAACATTGTGCGGAGACGCAACGCTAGATTTGATGTAGGATCATCCGGTATCGGAGAACTGCTTGCCAATACTCTTGCTGTTCGAAATGTTACAGTCGTCGTCCTCGATGTAAAGCCTATCCAGACCGAGAATTGTGCGTATATTGTTCGTATCCACCACCAATTTCCGAGCTCAAGACTACAAACATAGATAATATCACGTATTACAAGTGCGACGTGTCCCAATGGTCGGAGGTTGAAGCTGTTGCTAAACGTATTAAGGAAGAGGTCCGTAGCTTTCTCGTGCTCATAAACCTCAAAAATTGATCCTCTATCTTAGATAGGGGAGCCTACTATCCTTATAAACAATGCGGGCGTTATCCAGGGGAAGCTGATCCTTGATTTAAGTGAGAAGGACGTCCAACAGTAAGAGCTTGATCCTTGTTTCATGCATAATCGCTCATGCGAAGCCTCCTGTTAGGACCTTCGGCGTCAACACTTTGGCTCATTGGTGGACCATTAAGGCATTCCTTCCTGATATGCTCAAGAGGAAATCAGGACACATTGTGAGTCAACGATGGGGAGGCACCCCATCGAAACTCGGGATCTAATCAGCGTTGTTCCCCAGGTGACCGTTGCCTCCGTTATGGGCATCTTGGGCGCTCCTAGAATGAGTATGTTGTATGAACGCCGCGCCCGTCAATTGTGTTTCATTTCAATTACTGTAGCCGACTACAATGCTTCCAAAGCCGCCGTGATTTCGTTAAGTGAAACTCTTCGCTTTGAACTCGATAATCAGTGCGTAACGGACATGTGGTGCCCAGCTGCGAACTCACACCTAATCATCCCTAGTTACAAGGCCCCTGGAATTCGTACAACGGTTGTGTGTCCAGGACACATTTTGACTCCACTCTTCTCGACGCTCTCCGTCCCACAAAGCCGGCTTTACCAATTCTTCTTCCCGTCCATCCAGCCAATTGACGTGGTCAAGCCCATCATCACTGCGCTTGATGAACAACAGTCAGAAACGATTATGGTTCCGTTCTACACGCAATTGGTCCCCTTCCTAAAGTTATTGCCGAGTTTCATGATTGATTTAGCACAATACGTGAGCACACTTCTAGGCTGTTTTACGCGGGCTCGTCTCAGGCCTCTTTGTATAGGTTGCGTCAGCCACCCATGCGATGTCAAACTTTACGAAGATCAGTGGACGGCGCGAGGATGAAAGTCCTATACAGACACCGGCTTCAAAGAAGGACTAAGAAAAGTCTCGGAGTCAAGAAGGACTTGGGAAGGCCAATATACTACACGATGTATTAGCCGAACTGCAAGTCGCCTCGGAAGCTCGGGGTATCCGTTAGTGAACAGTGATGGCCGCTAGTTCTTGAAGTTTGTACCCATGGGGTCGCATTTGTACCATTTGCAATGGAGCACGACCCATAAGTGCACGGTATTTTGGTATTTTGAGCTACTTTAGTTGTAGTGCGACAATAGTGAGATCTTAGACCAGTGTGGATATTACTAAAAAGGAAGTTTCACAATTGACATCGACCGTGGCCGAAAAGGGGATGGCGCCTAGCCGGGTCCACCGACAAAAGGTGCAATGCCACAACACCGTCTATATATTTCTCGCCTGTCAAGCGAAATATAGCGTGCCCTTCACTCTCACTCGCTGCCTTGCCATCCACTGGCTTTACCTCAGCCTTTCGTTCCGTTCCTCGCCATAGCCGCCCGCGGCTCTTCGAATTTGTGCTTAGTCCACTTCATCTCAAAATGCTATTGCAGCAATTCAAGACATGGTCAGATATAAGGACCCTCCGTTCTCGTTTTTGCATCAGCCGTGCATCTATAAGTTCGCTGTCGTCGAGTATGCTGTTTGACACGCCCGGGCCCATCGTTCCAGAATGCAACCAGACCGCGGAAAGTGACGCAAATGCCGTCACGTGCTCTGACGCGACGACAATACGCGCGATGCCGTCGTCGTTACCTCGTTCTATCACCGCCAGTACCATCACTGAAGGTATAAATGACGGCCCACGGGGCTCAAAACCTCCCGAGGTACGCAATCTACCACAGGTGTGCATGCATCCATTCTTATCGTGCGCGACAGCGCTTGATTAACGCATTTAAATTGACACCACCCCTGCTTCTTACTCTAGCTTGATCCGCAACTCTCGAAACGCGCAAAACCCCAGCTCTTGCGCACCGCCAGCAATGTTAGCGCTATAATGAGGACATTCAACTATCACGCCCCTGCCCACATCGCAGTCGCCTCATGTCTGCCGCACCAAGGCATGTGGCTGCCATGCGAGTTAGCCGAACGAGTTGAAATACCGGCGAGGACGTTTCTAGAAGCCAACGAGCACGTCTACCATAACCCTCATGACATGGTAAGTGATTTACTACTGTATCCTGTCCTGCCATCTGCTGACTAGACCCACTCCTCACATAGCTTGGTAGTGTTTCCAACACACCGGACGCAGCACAAAGGTTGAAGGATCCTAGTTGGGTGGGAGAGCGTGATAAGGTTTGTCCATGCATGTCCACCGCAGTGCATAACATGTTAAATCGTTTTCTATGCAGGATATTCTGCGAGAGTACTTCTTAAACCCGACCAATATCGTCCTGCATTCGGATTGCCCGCACATTGCGCCGCATATAGTCATCACCCCAGCTGAGGAAACCCCCGATGACTTCTACACGCCGTGGAACAATCGCACTCTCCCACAATGGTCCGGTTTCTTAATGGTTCCCCCTTATGATTTGGCCACCGGACGATTACATCCTTCAACCTATCCTCCGTTGTCTCAAGACCCTGATCCCTTTAATGATGGTGCCCTCGTTGACGAGAGCTCTCGGGACAAAAATAACACTGTGGTTCCCCCTAACCCCCCAAAACCCGTTTTCTGTCATTCACGGTTTAGTTCATTTGTAAGCTTCCTGCCCGCTTTATGAGCTCTAGTTGATGGTGGATTTAGGTCGAGAGAACTGCCAACGAACGTCTTATATTGTATCATGTGGTGAAGGCGCTCCAAAAACACCAGTGCAAGGCGGCAGTAAGTTGGCTTCATTCATTCATCCCGGCACTCGTTGAATATCCTCATGAAGGCATATGCGGCAAGTGCGCGTGCTAGGACACTTCGTCAACGTTATGAAACGCGAGACTTGGCCTCCATCGAACAGCCGTTCGTGTGGACTGACCCAGCAGAGGTATGGCGCCCTTCTCACACTAATTACTTGGCAGCTGATATTAATCTAGCCTTTGCTCCTGAGTTCCAAACATATGCTTGGTGCCACAGTCCTCGAATCATCCTCCCCATTCACTGCCCCCCACATTATCATCAACAGTCCACCCCCTCAAAATCCATGGATCCCGTGGCATAATGCAGTTAACGATCCTCAAGATGGGCGCTATCTTGTCGTACCTTCCCCCCGAGTCAACTTTGTCAATATGGATAATGAAGAGCCGCAATCCCGATGGACGCCGTCATCCGCTGCTTCCTCGAGGTTTTTCATCCCATCTGATGAGGAAGAAGATGACGGCATTAGAGGCGACTTTGATTACGAGGACGAAGACGATCTGGACGTGGATCATTCTGAGAGTCCACCTCCTTCCCGACCTGGGTCTCCAGGACCAGAGACCCCGACGGACGATTCCTTGTCTATGCACAGTTTTTTCAGTGCGCGACGACCGAGTTTTGTTATGGACGAGGATGATGAAGATGACCGGGCCTTGGCTCTCGCTATCGCCAAAACCGCTGTGGAAGAATACTGTCATGCCACTTCGCTTCGCGTCCCTTTGCCAGTGATTGAGGAAGAGGTTCCGCTTGATGCGGGGAGATTTTTGCCTGTGTCCTCGATGCAGGTGGCGACGAGTGAGGATGAGGACTTACCTCCCCTGGACGATTGGTATACGGGAGCGTCTTCACGGACACTGGCACCCACCGTCGCTGTTGTATAATCGTCAGTACCCTTGACCGATCCGTTGCTTCTCCTTGCCCCTTTTTCCTCTTTCTCCCCACCTCCGATTGATTTGTTGCACCTGGGTGTGGGATTCGATCCTCTTGTCCCCCTACATTCCTGCATATATCCCACATCCCTTACTTCCTACCATCCGCTTCATAATCTCCACCCCCTGGCATGAAGGCCTTCCCTCCTATGACGATACCCTCATTATACTTTACATCGAGACTTCCCTACCATTCCCACACACGCTACCTAATTTCCTCCATCCCGGTACATCCCCTCCGCCACCATCGACTAACATCGTTCCTTCCACGTTGTGTATTCTAGGCACTTTTTCTCCGTCATTTCATCCAGATCATTTCACTAGCATTCTCCTCTTGTCGGATTTTCGGCTTTGGTGCATTCATCAACTGTGGCCATTCGTTTCCGCATTTCATTTCGTTTGTACTCCTCATTCTACTTTAACCGGACCGTTATTCCTTGAGGGTTCTTTTTTGGGACTTGTTGCGTTCGTGCACATTGTACAATATACACGCACTACCGGAACAATTGACTTGTTCGCAGGTTTACCATTCTTGAGAATTCTTTTAGAGTTGCATCCGGGCCCGTTGGAGTCGTATGCCAAATGTTCTGCTGATTACAATCCCCCGTGATTACTTGTACGTCGGGAGTATAATGCCGTATAATGTTGCCGGCCGATATGCCATCTACACATTCTCGTCTATCTTGAATTCAAAACAGGAGCGAGTAATGGAAGCCGATGCATGACGTACAGAAGAACGATTGATTAACAGGGATAAGAAACCACCGAACACTCGAGTCCCCAAGTGGAATTCAAGCATTTGGGGGATACACGACCAAAATGACCGAAGAGAACGCACTAATGTAAAACATGCACGTAAGAGATGACCAAGAAAAATCACGCTACGGTATGACAAAAAGTCTTGAGTGGATGGAATGGCGATGGTTATGTTATACGTATACATACACTGGCAAGTACAGGGAGATGTACACACTACTGAGCTATATACAGAAAATGCGAACAAAAGCAAGATAGAAATCTGCGGGGGCTGGGGGATGACAAAGAGGGGGGAAAAAAGAGAGGTGTTTGTATGACATGACAATGAACATAACTTAATTGTGTTATGCGGGATGGAAAGAGGGTGGTGGTGTATGGATATGTAGAAGCAGTGTGACGGAATGGCATCAGAGGATAGATAGTCAGGGAACCAGGAAACTCGAAGAGATTTTTCAAATTGATTCAGAAGAGGGAAGAAGGAAGGGTAACGTCGGATTTTGCGGCGAGCAAGCGGCAAGAGACAGGCGCACGCAATTGAGGGGGTACCATGTTATGATACCTCTTGATTAAGGGGAGAAAAGAAGGGAGAGGGTGGAGTGGAAATAGAAAGAATAGGGTAGAATGGTGTCGCGTTGGCGGAGATACGCCAAATTCCTGGTACTATCTGGACGCGTCGACCCTGGAAGACTTCGGAAGACCGTAGAGGGAAGTGAAGGCGCGGGAAGGGTGAACGAAGCGAAGATGAAGGCTCAGGTAGGCATGGCCTGGCGAATGAAGCAGTGGGACAGCAGCAAAAAAGCACAACGTGAGGGGAAGAGAAGAGAAGGGGGGCAGAGGAGGTACACTACATGCCACTTTGACTCAGTTTGTCACGATGACCGAAGTGACTTTTGGACGTTGAAAGTTGGAGCTCGGGCAAGGGGGAAAGACTCCGAAGCATGGCGAACAGGACGATGGATCCCAGGCCTCTTTCGTGGAGGACCGGATAGCAAAAAGTCGAGCCAGTGATGCAAGAAGGAAGGAGATGTGGCAGAGATTTTGTTGGAACAGGGAGGACGTTCCTGACTGCTTCAACTTTTGATATGGGCGTTTAGCACCCGCGAAGCAACGTTTGCGCTCTTATAGCATGCTTTTTGTTCACCTTCACGTTGACATGTTAATGATTGCCACGAAAAAAGAGAGAACGAGTGGGTGTACTTACGAGGAGGTTCGCAGTTTTAAAGGTGGAGCTGTACATATGGTTGACACCATTTTCTCCCAATACCCTCGAGAATCTATTCACAAGGCCGAATTTATCTGTTGTTGCAACGCATACATTCAGCTTCCGGACGCACACACCAAGGACAAAATACACTCACCTAACCCAAACCTCTTCAGATCGATCTGCAAGCACTTCAGGTCCCCCATACTCACGTCACCTCCGTCATCCCCCTCTTCGTTGCCTTCTTCATCGTCACTCCCAAAGCCACATCCTTCATCCAAATCAGAATCCAAATCCAGATCCCTGCAACACACTAATAAATGCCGTTCTTCAGGGGGGAACAGTGCTGCAAGGGTTTTGACGTCCGCAGTCAGCGATGATCCCTCCAGCGTCCGCGTAAAGCTGAAGAAAGGAATACGGAATGGAGGCGATGGTGATGACACTTCCTCTTCCTCTTCCTCGTCATGTGCTGAGGCCTTGGCACTACGATCCCTGCCACTAATGGTGGTGATAGTGGTGTCGATAGGAGAAAGGGTTGCACGTCTAGCACTCCGCGTTCGACTCCGCATTTCAGAAGAAGGCTCAGTATGAGGTGTAGACATCGCACTTATTTCGGAAGTCGAAATACTATGCGGAGAGTGCGAGAAGTACCCGTCATCGTCCGCATCACCACATCCATCCTCGTACTTTGACGAAAATAAGATTGACTGTTCCCCCCGAAGGGAACATGACAAAGGAGAGGGAGAGGATGAATGGATGAGTTCAGGAAAAGCGACGAGTTTGACAATTTTGAGACCCCAGTGGTCTACGCCGAATTCGTCGGAGAGACCGACACAGGCAAGATCTGGATTGAGGATGCGAACTTCACCGGAGGTAGGTGAGTGAGATTTTATACGCTCTCGGCAGCTGTCGCCGTTGGGTGTTGCGCAAGACGTGGGTGTAGATGAGTGTGTGGAGTTGAGGATAGTAGAGTGGCACCTGGTAAGGACCGTCGGAGAGGAGATGTTGGACGTGTAGTCTCCTGAGGCTGAGACGGGCGATTCTGGAGACATGGCAGGCGAGTATATCGAATTGGAGTTGTAAAGATCGAACCCTGCTTTCTCGAAAAGCGTCAGGGCTTCATGCAAGCGCGATTGCTTGACCTAGGTGATGTGAGTCGAAGATGAGGAATACAGGATAAAGGAACGCACAAAGATAAAGTCACTCAAGTAGGATGACTGATAGAGAATAGAGATCCCAGCCGCAGCAAGAGGCGCAGAAAGCTCGTTGACGCGGGCACCCGAGTTGTCTATGAGGAGAATAAGTGAGTGGGACGAGACAACTGTGGAGGTACTCGCCAAGCTGGTCGGTGTGTGAGTCGATCTGGAGGACGCTCCATGGCTCATATGAGATCTCGACTGGGTTCTTGCGCTGACTGCGCTTGTCTTTTTCTGCAATGACCTCAAAGTCCTGGACATGCTCGTAGTCTACGAACAGCGAGATCTCAATCTCGTTTGCAGTGACATTGAAAAATGTGGGAGAGGGATGAAGGATGTGCCTGAGGACGGGATGAGATAAAGCTTGAAGTCTGGAGCGAGGGATATGGACGAGGGCGAGAGGGATGGGGAGGAGAGAGATGGTGACGGCGTCTGCCATGCAGAGGGGGAGATGAGATGAGTCGTTTGGTCATCATTGTGCATTTATATCATTTCTGCGTTCCGTCCTTTCCACGGTCCGAATTCCCGCACCCTGCCTTATCTGCGGAGACGATAAGGGAGACGAATTGCAGGGCTCCTATCACCCTTACACTCCTGACTCAATCAAAGTCTCTCTCTCCCTTCTAATAATATCCCAATATCACACTCCATTTTCACTCCTCCAGCGCTCTCCCTCTGCTAAAAATACAGAGATCCTGCTTTAATTTTCTTTTCTCCGTTATTGCCGCCGGCATTCAACCCTTGTTCGTTTCAGAACGGAATAGCTCCCTTGCCAAATGCCATTGGGCCATTGGGTGTTAGAAGAGACATGACGCACCCGATTTCGCGCGACCCGCCAAACCATCCTGCCTCATGTTCCCAAGGTGTTGCTTCCTACTCAGGCCCTTCATGGTCATGCACTCGCTTAATTCGTCGAATCTGTCGTCTTGAAAATAGATCCCCCATCTCCCATCGCAGGAGCAGACATGGCTCAGACTCAGGCTCTGCGCTTGACTCGTATCAGCGCAACAATGCGAAACCCGAAGCGGTGTTAATTCTAGCGTAATTCATCTCCCTCACGGAAGCTCTGATCCTGCACATCCTGGAAGAGTCTTGCCGCGCCTCGCCTCCTCTGGCACCCCATGTCGATGGGTCTCGACCTGTATCTCCCATTGCTCTCTCTCGCACTTCTAACTTAGGGTATGGTATTTCGAAAACAACAACTCTGAGTTTGAACCCAGGATTAAAAATGTGTAATTTATGATGTACCTCAGAGGACCGCTGGAAAACCCGTTATCTACGTGGGGGGACCTCAAGAGGTCTCGAGCGTATCTTGTGACAGGCGCTGGGCTACTGACCGCCACCGATCGAGGTTTCCTCGCTTCCGAGAGTTTACGCTTTCCGAAGGGGTCCGTTTGACCATCGACATCATGTATCATCAAGTTCTAAAAGAAGCCACATCCCTGGTCTGCCGGTGATGTCGTGTCCAACGCCTGTCATCCCGTCTGAGCAAAGAGAAATCAGGGTCCCCAGTTCCGACTATGCATGACGGAACTCGGGTTCATATCAAGCTCGATTGCTTCAAAATGACTTTCCGAGGCACCTTGCCGCATCTGTTGATCAACGAGGAATTCAATCCCTTCGTCATAGAATTTGTGTAATATCGGCCTTTTAGATCTTAGCCCTGACGCTTGTCACTCTGAGCGTTTCATAAATGTACGTACGTACGCAGTTCCGACGGAGAGCCACACGAAATTGTGATATCATCCCGTCATCATTCCGCTATGATTCACGGGCTGTTCACTGCTGTTTATCAAACAATTAATCGACAGATCGACTCGCTCAACGGAACGTTTGAATAGCCACCGTTCCAACAAACCTATCTGGGTCTTCTGTCTCAGCTGAGAGTTGTTGAATACCTGGTGGCGGAGGCTGGTGGCTCACGTCCGGAGTAGGGCATGAAATCCCCAAGGTGATCCGTATACACGGTTTGCTTGACCTTTCGACGTAAATACTAGGATCCGCGTATCACGCTGATCCCATGGACGAGTTTGTGCATTTGAGTTTCGGTTCTAGATAACCAAATCTGTACGGCACAGTGGCGCCACCACTGAGTACTGAGTACTGGGCGCTTGAGCACGAACCACCAAAGTAGTGAGCGGACCGTCGCGTCCTACGAGCTCCCACTCCTCTCCTCCGGCCTCTTCGTTACTAGATAGCTATCATTCAACTTCGAGTTAAATACGACTCACTAACCACTAGATAGCGGATCCATACTGCTCTCTTCCAACCTTCTCAATACTCCTCCCCACTGACCGGCTTCCTTAACCTCAACCACGACGTTCTATTCATATCACGCGACCCCAGTTCAATGATAACCTGAAGTTGATTCCCAACAATGACATAGCTACCAGCGACATCACTACAAGAAGAACGAGAAGACGAAGCGCTCCTCACTTCTTGAGTTCTTTACTGATAAGCAAGTACCGCATAGGCAATATAACCACCACCACTCACTCTGTGCGATGCACTATCAACCTACCCGGAATTACGCTGCTCATTCGTGTTTCCCACAGACTGTTATCACAAAGTATGGTGGCATTATTCTTATGTGTGCACCTTATGGTAAATACTATATCGTCGATATAGGATTGAAATGATTGACCATCACTTGGTTTTTCTATCACCGGCCGGGCTCCCACCAAAGTCACCGATGGGAATCCGAAGCCTAGGCCTGATATGCTTACCACAACGCCCAGCGCCGACGAAATCAACTATTAGATTTAGGGTACATCCGCATATACATCGTCAGTGCGTTGCCTACCGAAGATAGGCGGCAACAGCCGGAACATCACCTCAAGCCTGCAGAGTGAACTCGTAAACTATACATGTTGCCGAAGGTTTCACAAAGGCACAAACAAACTACACATACATCTGATCACTTATCCATGGCCAGCAGCCAGCTCTCAAAGCTCTTCTCGCATCTTTTTCTGTCTGGGAGCAGACATTCTTCCAACAGATTTCCGACTTTCGGGGAGAGAACTGTTGGTGAGAGAGTAAGCGGGACACTGGTCTCGTGTAAGAAAAATAATGTATTTTATCAGGATGGCATGTAGCCGTAAATCGTAGGACTTGTCCAGCCTTTAGTGACAAGCTGATTACCCAACAGCTCGGGTGTGTGTGGGGGGGTTATGGGACAAGCGCGGAAGTGGGATGAGCGTCACTTTGGTGACTTTGGTGACTTCGTCCATGCCGTTGTACGCAACAAGGGCCCACCCCACTGGCGAAGGAAGACAGGTGGAAGGCTTGGACGGACAAAATGTTATGGGGCTTCTTGTTGAAATTCTGCGTGAGAGGCGATCCAGTGATCATTCCACTTGCTATACTTCCGGAGAGGCGAAATTCAAGAGCAAAGAACTAGCATGAGTCCAACCGGCTACGACGCACCTCTTCCGTTGTTTATTTGTCTTCAGCCCTCCCCCGGCACACCAACCCCACGCCCGTAAAACTAGAAACGGTAATGGCAGCCATCGCTACTTCCGGATTCGTCCAGCAGTGACGATGCCTCCAGGGGGGTATTCTTGTTGGTCGAAGGTAGGCTTTACAATGTTTTCAAGTCCTTTCACTGCAACATGAACACAACTCTTTACTCCCCGATTTCCTTGTTCACATTGAATATTTACTCTTGGCACAGCCCGTAGGTTATTCGTTCTCGGATTTCGGGGCCACTCACTCACAACCTCGCAGCGGTCCTGCGTTCGTAGAACGATATTTATCGCCCAAAATTCCGTCTCATTATAACCAGTTCTTCTTGCCGAGAGTTATCGTTAACGTCAGTATTGGACGAGGTTCTTGCGAAGTACGGTTCCAGATAATTACATACCATCAAAAGCAGGGCCTTCCCCGGCTGAATGTGGACGATATTAGACTTGATGAAAACGCACCGTATGTGTTCACTCCGTCAGACCGGAAACCTAACGAGAACCAGTCATTCCAGACCCAAAGTAGGGATACAATGATGTATAATGTATGTTGAATGGAACAGAGAAGTCGAATTGGAAAGGTCTGCTTCACGAAGCAGGGTTCAGATTGCGGTCTTGCAACTTCTTCCGTTTCTTCTTGCGCGAAGCCCCTTGCTTATGGGTAGCATCATTATTGACAACCTCATCGTTTTTGTTTGGACTCGGGCCTGGATTCGCGTCATCTCGGGCACGTTTCTTTGAAGATGCTGAAGGTGCAGATTCTGTTGTGGCGGCGGGTTCATGGGTGACAGACTTCTCGGTCGTAGGTACCGGGGTTCCACCAGGAACCACGAGTCTAGGCTCGGAAAAAACAGCTCGGTACGTCTTGCGTGTTTCTGTTCATCAAAGTTGAGATGTCACCAGCTCAAGTCGAGACATAGCGGATTACTCACGTGCACGAAGAACTAAAGACTTAGCATTTGTTGTCGACATGGCGTGGGCAGCGTCTTGCGGCAAACCGAGCATGGTTACTCTGTGATAAACGGGTTGAGATATAGGCCAAAAGTCCGCGGGAAACCCACATACAAATTACCAATATCCCTCGGGGCGCGTAGATCACCGTTCAAAGCCACACCACCGCTTAGCAAGAGGCCCTTTCCCTTTGTTACCCTCACAAGCTCTCGGGCAGCAGACCACCAGTTCCGCTTCGCAGATGCTCCCGTTTCCGCGACTCCAGCCTGCATCATTACGGAGTCTTGTTCGCCTCCAACGGCACCGACATAGTTGATTTCAAAGACCGACCCGTTCTTTATCGCTGTCCGAACGAGAGTATGCTTCATATGGAACGGGAGACGGGGAAGAGTAAGGGGTAATGCGATGACATGGGCCGTGAGGGGGGAAGGTTGGCTATGTGTCAAGCAGGCGAGTGAAAATGTAGTGTGTGTTGTTGGGACGAGGGCGATGATATCATATGTGTCGAACAAAGGTATACTGGCATTAATCTTTGGGAGATTGGTGAGAAAATGAGCGTAAGAAATGAGGATGCGTCGCACCAAGCCAAACCCTTTTTCGCTGTCCTCATCCAAAATGATATTCAACCTTTTGAGGTAAAGAACGCCGTCTCGCTTTCGGAGTAAAGGAAGTAGGTTATCTAGGACGTTGATGTGAGTTTTTTCAACGCGTTTATGGACTGTATGCGCGAGCCCAATAACGGTATATCCTACTAAAGTCAGTCAGATTGATTGGATGAAATAGAAATCCAGAGCGCACAATGCACGAGAAGATCGACGCGCGTCTCGATGTCCTCCAGTTGTGAAGGTGTGAAGGTTTCATCCTGTTTTGCTTTTCCTTTCCTGTTACCTTGGGCGGTAGGTAATTGAGGCACGGAAACATTGAGGTCGAAATACATCCTGTCGATCCTTCAAAATGAAAGATGAAATGAAATTCAGTTCTATCATTCCTATTTGCTTATGCTTGCACAGGGCTCTTCCCCAAGCAAAGCCAAATACACGGTGCTTTGCCAGCAGCGATGATCCAATATAGCTCGAGGGTATTTGCTGGAGGGCAGGGAAAGAGAAAATGATATAAGGTGAGCGTACAGCACGATTGCACAGTGGATAAAAAGATGTGGAGAAAGAGTAATCGACTACCAGGGTTGACTTTTATACAATGTCACGATAAATAACAGATCTTTAGCGAGCTTCCTCCTTTGCCAGTGCAACAACCCCCAGATGCGCTACTTTCATTGTTGAATTGGAAGGCCCAACATATAGCCTGACATCGACCTGTTACATATAGGAACTGTGGTGCTTTATTCTACAAATTCCCATCGTTCTCCGTTCATCTGTTCAGAAGTTACATGAATTGGACCATAGAGCATGGCTCCCACAGACGGATACGCAACAAATCCACCACTGAACCTACTAAACTTGAAAACTCGGTCCTCTGCACTGACTCCAGGCACCCAAGATTCCGGAAACAACTCGCTGCAATATCCCCGTACTATCATTTGTCCTGAGTATTCCTGTTCATTGCCAGTCACCGAGAGGAAGATGTTGATGTCATCGCTGCCAATGAGAATATCCTCCTCTGGGCGACATTGAAATGGCAATGGTGTTGCCCTTCGGATAACGAACCGCGTCTGATGCGTGCTCGACAGTGTTACTCCGATACGCATCGAATTAAAATGCCAGTACAAGTTCGGTCGTGCAACGGAGCGGATATAAAACCTTGAAAAGAAAGGTATTAGCAGGCGAATCGATGACCCGTGGATATTCACCCTCGCCCGCTGATGTTATCTGGCTGTGGCTGAGGCGGCGCGATGAGCCCAGAAGCACCACTGCCTAAGAGCTGAACAAAACATGGCGCATCCCATCCTTTCGGCCGCAATTGAAGCCATGGAACAGGAATGCGTATGTATTGCGCATTATAACGTCTACAGGCTTCCGGATCCTGGGGATTGTTATCCGGCGACTCTTGTACAGCGCGCCAGAACTCATCAGCTGCCGTACGTGATGGGAATGCCACGAGTGCGGAGAACGATGGAGTCTGATCGCGAGGGGCGAGTTTACTATCATGCAAATATGGGGGTGAATGCACTTACGTATCCATAAGGGAAGCTAGTGGGATTCTGTATAACATATACATGAAATGTGCCTGGAGGAAAAGACATATTACAAACGCCTTGGCAAGGACAGAATGAGCAGTATCGGGGAAGGAGAGGACTTAAATACCTCAACCTGCTTGCTTTTGGGCCATCGTGTTCCATAACACATCACACACGGACGCATCGATATCAAGGTTCGGTGCTTCTGCGCAGCATAGAACTTCATGTATACTTAGGTGCCTGCAGCACGACCCCTACACCATTGATCGAGGGTACAGGGTACAGACTAGGTTTGTTTAGTACAATACCAGGTTTAGCTGTCGCATCTACTAGAGCCGTAACAAACTGCAAGTTCCCTCATCAAACGTGCTGAGCTCGTCCAAGGTTTTGAGACTCAACAGCTTCGAGGTATAGAAAAGCATTCGGATTCTATTCATTGGCGAGAGGGAGCGAGAGAGAGAGAGAGAGAGAAGGAGAAGAAGAAATAAATAAATAAGAATATGAAAGTTCTATCGACAGCTAATGCATACAGCGTTAAGTATACCCCAAATCGTGTGGAGACTGATACACCCTCGTCCCATCCTGTCCGATGCTCGTCCGCGAGGGGAAGTGTGAGTACATATGAACACAGACCATTGCACATTGCACATGATATTACAATTGCCGTTTTTAAACCGCTGAATCGAGACCAAACCAAACCGCCCTAGACCTGAGGGAAGAAAAACCCGGAGAGGAGAAAACCCAAGGTTGAAAGGGCCCCAAGTCAAAAAAATGACCAGCTACGATGCATTATGCCGTCGTTTACTCCTCCTCAGCTCTCCCTCCTCCACTATACCACCATTCGCACTCGTAGCCCCAGAAACAGTAGCAGCCCTCGTCCGCTTCAACGTCCGCCCAGTAGAAACTACTGACGGTGACGCCTTATTCTGCGCATGCACGGATTTAGCTGAGACCGTTGCTAGTGGTTTCACTCCCATCCGGGTAGCTGATATACTTGGTATAGTTGCACCACGGGATAATCGAGGTCGCGTAGAAGGATGAGCGGAAGAAGTAGATGGTGGTGATTCTGCGCGCCGTTTGTTCCGGAGGTTGTATCGCGGGGACGGGGACCGTGGTGTAGATGAAGTGGAGGGTATAGGTAATGTACTTGTTAGCGCAGCAGAAGACGTGGGTGCGTGTACGGGTGCGGGTGATCGTGTAGGTGATGGTGAGCCATTTGGCTGGTGTGGCAGTGATGGCTGCACAGGGGATGTTGGGACGAGGGGAGTAGCACGCGGAGACGAGGAAGATGACTGTCGACGTGACTCAGTTCGTCCACGTCCTCGTTCCGAATCTCGGTGGGGATTAAGCGGACTGACACGCGTCGTGGACAACACATGACGCGCATCATCCAAACCAGGTGAATGAACTCCGGCCGGACTCTGTAGATGATTCGATGATAATGGAGTTCTAGTTCCACTGTCCCTACCAAATGGCGACGAATCCGGTTGCGGGAACCCCATTTGAGAATATGACACAGTCTCGGGAACAGGAAGCGCCTGTGAGTCAGAGTCCAGTTGGGATGCTGGGACGGTGCTTGTATCTGTCACTTCGGGTTCATTTGGCCATTGAAGGGAGCCATTCGGTGTGACGACGGGTGTGTCAACCCATGGCTCTGTTTGTTGCGAGTCGGTCGTGAGGCCCGGGACAGGTTGCGACCCAGATGGTGTATTGGTGATGTCGTGTGGTTGTACATGCGACGTGGGTGAGTGGGTTTGGGATTGTTGTTGAGATTGGGACTGCGAACCAAGATCAAGCTGCGCGTCAGTGCGCTTAATTTTCGGGAACGTGCGGCGAGGGGGAGGCAGCAAGTCACTCTCCAGCACAGGCTCCGTTGGTGTTCTCTCGATTTTTCTGGTGGATTCAAAGGTGTACACTTTCTTCTTGCGTTCTTCTTCTAGAACATAATGTGGATCGTTGGGGTCATTCACATCCTTAGGCACAGATGGTTGGATTTGGCGTGGCTGTAGATAGACAGTGGGTACGGGAGGGAGAGTGCTCTCATACGCAAAGTCCCGGACTTTGATACCAAGTTCTGATAGTTTTGAGACGGACGGTTGTTCTGAGTGAACTGGTTTCCGACGCGCACGCGGAACTGGGATGCCAGACCCTTTCACGGTGTTCTTTGACTTGGGTTTTGTATCGTTGGTACTGATACTGGAGTTCGCATCTGGGATCGGGTCTTGGGAAGATTCTTCTGGGGGATCGGGTGTGATTGACTTTATAAGAAAAGACGCATTGAAGCGCGACTTGAGGATGAACACTTGAGATCAGACATCATATCCCTGACTCACAGGCTTGTGTTGACTTGCAGCGAACTCATTCAAAGCTCTAATGAGAACGTTTGCGTCTTGATGGGTCTCGAGCAAAGACTTGGCCTTCCGCTGGGAAGGAATTTGGAGCTCTTCGGTCATGCTGGTCTCTTACAGGTGGTGGGACTGGAGAAAGAGCGGAAGGCCAGGACTGACGCTATATGTGGACGGGGAGGGCGGCTGAGCCTGCTGGGCATTCCGTTGACGCCCATTCAAACAAAGATCAAATCATTCTGACACAAATACTAGTCAACAGATATGTCACGTGCACACCAGTCATGTTTCCAATTATGCGTCTCAGAGCTTCACTCGTCGCAAGCAATGCTGCGACGCGCATGGAAGCCAGTCGCCGCCACCGTTGCTGTCGGAGTCCCCGCATACTACGCCTACAGAGCATACTCATCCCACCCGACCTTTGAACTCCCAGTCCGCGTCAAGGGGCCCGACGGCAAGCCAGAAATGAGCACACGTACCGTCACCATTCTCCCTCTCAAAACCCTCGAAGAACGCATCAACCAAAACGCCACTTTCAAATCCCACACAAGTCCCGGGGGAATCAAATGGAACTATACCACTGCCTTCCTGCCTTCCAACGACCCAATAGAGGACGCCAATGCCACCCAGGTCGTCCAACGAGATGAGACTGACCCATCTGCACCCGGTGATTACCTATTCTTCGCGGTAATGGACGGACATAGTGGCACGCATACATCCCAACTCCTCTCCAAGATCCTCATCAAAGCTGTCGCACTCGAACTCTTTTCCCTCGTTTCCAACTCTTCCGTGGAGACTAAATCTACCTCGGGCGTCCTCTCTAGCGCGAAGAACCTCATCTGGGGCTCCAAAACTGCCGTCCCATTAACTCCATCCCGCCAAGGACTGCTTGATGCAGACCCAAAACGCGTCTCACACGCTATCGCCGAAGCCTTTGCCCGACTCGACCATGAACTCATCAACGCCCCCCTTCGCATCCTTGCAAACAGCTTAGATGAAGAGTCCAAAAAGAACAAGGTCATCCCAGACCTCAGTCAACACCCGCTCGCGCTTACGTCGATGCTTCCCGCTGTCTCCGGCAGTTGCGCTATCATGGCTATTTTTGACACGGCGCATCGCGATTTGTACGTTGCATGTACAGGTGACAGTCGAGCAGTTGCTGGTGTTTGGGAGCCCACAGAGGATGGAAAGGGTCAATGGAGGATTGAAGTGCTATCAGAGGATCAGACAGGAAGGAATCCCAATGAGGTTGAACGGTAAGCGCCTTTTCCCCCGTTCATTTCATTTTGCGTTCAAATCTCATCGCATCATTCCCGCAGAATGCGCTCAGAACATCCAAAAGATGAAGCAGATTACGTGATTCGCGAAGGTCGCGTCCTCGGTGGCCTCGAGCCAACTCGCGCATTTGGCGACGCACGATACAAATGGCCCCGTCCGATCCAAGAAACGTGAGTCCACTCCTACCTTCACATCTCCATTCCTTCCTCTGACCGGCTCTCCGTCAGTCTCAGCCAAGCGTTCATGGTAGGCAACGGTAAACCCCTCCGTCCACCTCCCTCCCTCTTCAAAACCCCGCCATACGTAACCGCCCGCCCCGTCGTAACCCACCGCAAATTCACTTTCGACGACTCCGAGTCCAGCACTAACTCCCTCACCTCATCACCTTCATCAACTCAAACCCAAAACCCCATCCGCTTCCTTGTCCTTGCAACCGACGGTCTCTGGGATCAACTTTCCAACGACGAAGTCGTCTCCCTCGTCGCGGGTCACCTATCCGGTCTCAAAGGCACAATACCCAAATCCGAACTCCCCTCTCTCGTCCCTGTCACTACTGGTTCCTCATCCGGGATCGATGGAAAATCCGCATCTGTTGTCCAGCGCAAGAAACAAGCTGCGCAGGAGGGTAGTTGGGCGTTCAAGGACGAGAATTTGAGTGCGCATTTGATTCGGAATGCGTTTGGTGGTGGGGATGAGACTGCTTTGAGGAGGTTGTTGAGCATCCCAGCCCCTTATTCGAGGAGGTTTAGGGACGACGTTACCGTTACGGTTGTGTGGTGGCAAGAGGGGAAGGAGGATGAGGCCGGGAGTGTGAATGTTGAGAACCTCAAGGCGAAACTTTAGGTCATTTGTGCTTTACCTGATTCGATGAGGGTTGTCATATGTAGTATAGGTACACACGCTCATTTATTTCTAAGTTGTCCTCCACCTGTCCACCCCATAATATATCAAGGAGAATGTACACAGTCACTCCAACTATTACCCACAGCCATACACTCGCACTGGCGAAAGAAAAGCAAAATGTCAGTGAATCGCTCTATGCTACACCGTCATCGAGGTGCCCTGTTCTACAACGCTCTAGGCCTCCAATGCCTTCTCTTCCCATATGTATTCATCCTCCCACTAGTGCCACCACTCCTCGATGATGCACTATTTTCTGATCCAATCCGACTAAACGGGTTCACGTACCCCTTACTCTGACCTGAACTCCGACTCCCAGACTCCATCGACATACGCATCTTCGCCTTTTCAGACCCCCTTTGTCTCTTGTTATGATGGCGATAGTGATCCTTGTGTTTGCGAGGACTCCTAGCACGGCTCGGTTCATCGTCAGACGAGTCGTCGGAAGGGCGTTTCGAGTGGGATGACGTCACCCCATTAGGACGATTCCTGCTTGAACTGGGACCATAAAAGCTGTTGCTCGAGATCGGCGATGAAGGGACGTGTTTGGTGGATTGACGGGCAGGCGAGGATCGCTTCACAGGCGACGATGCTGGTTTTCCTCCGTCACTACCATCTTCATCTTCATCACGTTCTGCCACCGCTTTCGCTTTACCCTTCCCCTTGCCTTTATCCCTATCCACAAGATCCCTCTCCTTCACCGTATCTACACCCTTGCCTTCCCCTTGGTCGTGTTCGTCACTGCTACTCGAGTCACTAGAGTCGTACCCTTCCAACACCGCCAACGCCTTCTTTGCCTTGGCCTCCTTTACATCTTTTGCAGCCAAAATCTTCTGCTTGATTTTCTCCGCCTGAGGATCATTCTTTCTCGTGACGTCGTGGTCGAACTTAACTCTCTTAGTCGGTGATCCGCACGATCGGTCAACAGGCGATGGAAGGAGCGGTCCAGTGGATCTCAAAGGAGAAGAAGCCGAAGCGTCAACCTTCTCACCAACATCCTCCTCATCTCCACCCCCATCCTCCTCCCTCTCTCTCTTCTTCTTCATCCCCGCAACCAACCCTATCCTCTCCCCATCCTTCTCCCTCTCCTTCTCCTTTTGCACACCACTAACACCACTCTTCAACGCAGCCTGCAGCCCCTGCCCCTTATTCCTCAAATAAAACAAGATATATGCCATCTTCTTATTCACAGGCGGCCCACTTATAGGTGACACCATCTCGTCATTCATCTCATACCACCGTCCCGTCCGGCTCTTCACAAACGCGTAATAATGCCCAGAATTGGGTCCTCCACCCGCGTGGCATATTATGCCGTAAAGTGAGTATGTGGGCCCGAATTGGTCTTTGGACATGTATGGTTGGAGGTTGAGAGTTTCATCGTAGGTGACGTGATGTCCGATTTTGCGGCCGAGTGGGGAGAAGCGCTTGAGGTGGACTGTGAGCACGGTTGGGGCTTCGTGAATCGTGAACCTCTTTTCAGCGTTGACGTGTTTTTTACATCTGTTGAACAGTTGCGATTAAGACCTAGACCAGGCACATAAAAAAGCCAAAGCCAAACCCACTTTTCGCATTTATACTTATCAGCACCTTTAAGGTAGTCCGGAGAGATGAAGGATTTGAGAGCTTCTTTTAGTGAGTCAGCTTTGATGATGTCAAGGCTGAGATCGAGGATTCTGTCAAAGGTGTCGCTGTTGTGGCCACAGCTTTGGCAGCTGACGCGGGACCTGAGCTTGCCACCAAAGATCTTATGAACCCACGTCGCTTCCGCGAGCTTTGCCTCGACTTTTCTGCAATGAAAGGTCAAATACAGAAAACATAACGAGAGTGAGACGTACGGAGAAGCACCGTTTAGACACGCTTTTTGCATGGCGTCGATGGCGTAACGAAGGAACTCGTGCGAGTCTTCCTGACGACCTCTCCGCATATGTTTCGCGATAGCTGTCAAGGAACATGAGACACCTTGACGAGAGGTGGGTCGGAGAGTGACGACCTACTCTGCAGTCTACTCGAAACAGGATGAGGCGCAAAAGGTGAAGACGACTTGTGCGCCTGGACAGTAACCTGTCGAAACGCACAAACCATACAAAACTTGTCCCCCGCTCGACCTACACGAGTATAAGCACAAGAAGCGCGAAAGAAACTCAACAGTTACCGCATACATTTGTCCTTCACATGTGCAATAACGACGCGTAGCAGAGGAGGTGTATGCAGCAAACACTGCAGCGCACTGTTCAAAAAACAAGTGTTGCCGGTGTTGTACAAACCAGAGGCATGATCGCATGTCTCGGGCCAGGACAGATCGATACCAACGGCCAGCGTTGATTGTGCAACAGCATTTTTAGCGCCCGAGGGTGTTGATGAAGAAGCTGATACAGCCGTCGTAGGAGCGGTAGGGGTAGCAGGGGAGGATGAGGGCCGGAGCGAAGATCCATCTGGTCTCTGTATAATAAGAGTACGACATGGTATGACCAAATGAGGGAGGTGGTTCTAGGAAAAAGCGAAACGGAACGCACGTCTTTGGTGGAGAGTTTAGGAGAGACATTGATAGGCTGATACTTGCCCTCTGGGACTGCGAGGGCTCCTGATGAAGAGCCCTCGACGAACTCGATGGGCGGAGGGAGGAGACTATTGAAAGCCTCGACGTCGCGCGCCGGACGGAACGAGAGCGGGTCTTCGGGGGATGAGGATACTTTCGGGGAGAAGGGTGCAGAGGGAAGGAGTGGCGATGCGAGCATCATCGTAGCAGCCGGTCTGCGCGAACGGACCAGGACTGGGAAGAGACGGAGGGAGGAAGGCCGGGGGAGTGACAGGAGGGACAGGGCGGTGTGGTGGGAGAGTGGGGTATGTTGGGGAGTGTGGAAATTTCATCAACATCATTTTACTTCGATCACCCGTCCAATCATCGCACTCCCTGCATGCTTCAATTCCTTATCATACTTTACATGAGGTCGACATACTCAGTGAGCGAAAGAACCAAGCTAGTCAAAGAAGAAACCACGTTTGAAAACCAACATAGGAAACGAAAGGAACAAAAATCATAGAACGAAGACGAAATCGAAAATCGAAATCAGAGTCCGAGATATGGCAGGCCTTGCTGCTGCTGCTCTGAAAAATACGAATACAAGGGCGGAGCAGCATACTGTGTTCCAGGCTGCTCCTCTGTGCCACACACCGAATATTCATACGGATTAATTTTCGACGGTTCCACATACGCTGGCGGTGACTTGACATCCGTCGGAGTAACAGGCACCGGGCTGGACGACACGGACCGCGCATCATAGTCACCTGTGCTACCATCTGCATTCACCACGTCGTATTGCGGCGGACCACCATACGTCGGCAACCCATAATTGTAGTTGAAGGCATCGAGCCCCTGCTGGTACGCAGTTGGTGACTGCGTATATTGCGGAGCGGGCTGGTAAGACACAGACGCGTGGTCAGTGTACGAGGTACCAAGATCCGGGACTTCGAATGCAAGCCAGAGCGCTGCATCAACTCGTCAGCGTCAATTTCAACCACCTCGGCAGAACTAGCATACCATCGGCATTCCTCTTGGCGTGCTCCAACTCGGTCTTATTATCCACGACGCCAATCTTCTCAACCTCCCCGACACCCACTTCCACAACCGGCGCAAACTTAGGTGGTGCAAACGCCATAATCTCATCATCAACCGTGGCAGCACGCCGAGGAAGTCCACGACCATAAAGCCCGGCCATATCAGGGGCAACCTTGGTCAACCCACGAGGGTCAGACGTAACGGGCATAGTCGCATTGCGGGTCCTACTTCTGCGCTTGTTCCGGGGCCTGAGGCGCGGACCCTCAATGGCGTCGAGGAATTCCTTCGTCACAAGATGCCGAATATGTGGATGCTTGTTCCGGAGGTGGCCCGCGAAAGACGAACGGCGAACGATACTAATCCCGGATGGTCAGATCCCCAGAATGGATTGTCATGGATATGAAACAGAGACAAGAACTCACCTCGAGCCGCACCAATGACATTGGAATGGCTTACCGCAATGTTTCTCTTTCTCATGTCGCGTGCAAGAAGACGGATCACCGAATGCCTTGCCACAGAATGTACACTCGTGCGGTTTCTCGCCCGTACTGCATCACGAAGGTGGAACCAACGAGCATCAACATTTCGTCGCTTATTCAAATGCGACAAGGGTACATACTGTGTATTCCTATGCGTCTTCAAACCCGAATACTGGGCAAAACGCATCCCACAGATATTGCATACATGATTCCTACACCAACGCCGATGCGATCAGCAATTCATATTTAACGAATGAAGGCAAACGCATACTTTTCTCCAGAATGAATAGCCTTGTGCCTTGTAAGATCGCCATTCCTGCTGAACGTCTTCTTGCACAAATCACAGGGATAAACCTAGTCATCACGTAACACATAAGCGCGCGTCCACAACACATATGGCATCAAAAGAACCCCAGGTCGCGATCACATACGGTCAGGGTCAAGAGCACACCTGCACAGATACCGAATCAGAAATACAGCTCACCTTGCCAATAGACATTTTCACGCGAAAAAAAGACAACGAAATTTCCGATCAATCAAATTCCAAAACAGAAGAGGAGTTCAATATTCAAAACGACGCTGTTCTCGAGTCGACCGAGAACTATGAGCTCCGGGCGGACAGCGATAAAGCGCAGACGCGGTGAGGGAGAAGATAAGAAAACAGGAGACGGGAACGAGGAGACGAGATAGATTCAGAATACTGTCTCGGATAGGAGAGGGCAGAGGAGCGGGAGTACGTCCACGGGTCTTAGTCTTAACTCTGGGGGCGAGCGGTGAGGGGCTAGGGGGAACACGAAGGTTCGGTAGGGGTATCTTGAACCGGTGGGAGAGGTGACGCAACGATTCAGGTCGTAAGATACAAGGTGCACCTGAAATCCGGGAGGAGGGGATGGGGAGAGATAGTAGAGGTTCCCGAGCTACGTCGGACAGGAGCGGAAGGGCGGCGGTATCGAGGAGGGTATCGCAGAGGAGCCAAAAACCAATGGAGGGATCCCGGGAGTTATCCTGAGTCGACCTCCCGACCTTTTTATTCCTTCCATCCAGGTCCCCCATCCCCCGTACTTCTCCATGCTTCGCATCTCAAGCTATCCAGATATCCACTCCCGATCGTCCAGTACCCACCAAGTGAATTTAAATCGCGAATCTACATTTCACCCAATCAATCCTTCCGAGACCTGCAGACGCCGCGCCCAATTTGGAAACGACATAGGTTCGTATTTCCAGTTTGGAGAGGGGGGGCGCACTGTTATTGTCAGACATCCCGATTTCGCGTGCCCTTGCTCACCCGTTCGCCTCTTCCATGTGCCTATAACAGATCTCCTCATAGACACAGAGACATTTCACCGAGAGCGGGTGATTTCATGCATTTAGCATCACGCTAACATCTACTGTAGCACATGGAGGAGGCGGGACGCCGACGTGCCTCCAGTCCTTGCGACCCTAAACTTACGAGAGTTACGCCACACTAGCGAGAGAGCGTCCGAGACCGACGCATGACACACATACTCGAAGTAAACACAAGCCTTCGATTTTTATTGTCTCACAATTTCACCATCCTCATCTCCACATCCCCCCTGTCCGCCCCCCTCCGCACCGTCGCGGGACATTCCTTCCCCAAAATAGAAAACCCGATATCGCAGGTCCCCAAGATCAAACTTTCGCTAAGTACTTTTCCATGACACACTCTCACGAGCAGAATGGACAAAACAGGTGATGCGTACTAACTTAGTGGACGGAGCATTGTTACATGGACCCTCGATCTGCGGGATTTATATTAAATAAGCCAAAAACATCAACTTTTGCGTTTCGTCGACAATGAAACGTCCATCCCCGCGGTGTTGCGGAGATCTTTAGTTCCCAAGAATTTAATTGTGTCGCTCGATTCGAGAGACCGGAATGTACTGGGCACATACAACTCACCCAAGCTGCGCCAACCCAGGAATTTGGAAAGAACCCATCGACCTGAGACGAGGTAGGAAATTTCTCAGTCGAACATACTTCAGCTTCATCCCCGGAATATAGTGACGTAGCACAACCGTATAACCTTCCATTTTTGGAATCAGAGCCTAGGGCTATCGCGCCCCTCTGTAGAAGACAAAGCAGCATACCTTTGACTTGTCAAACCACTACCATTGTCAACTGTCAGACTTCTGATACATCTTTTTGTGATTTTCGGCACGACACACTTCAGCAAGCGCCGCCCTGTCATACTAACCAACCTCGATGACATCTTCACCCCAAAAACCCCTCTTGGCAAAAACATGCACCGATACAAACAGTGCCTTGCGATCGCCCACATAACTTGCTGACTTATCCAAGTTTATCCACGTGGAGCCTACCAAACAAAAACTCGCTCTACCACAAAAAGCTATACTTCCGAGACGCAAATATTTATTCAGTTATGCAGATGCTGAAACTGTTATTGGAAAGCTCAGAGCAGCCAGTAAAAACCTGCTTTATTGTTTCAAAGCCTGTGCCGCTTCTGAATACTTGCATCACCTCTAAAGGCTAACGGGACCGACACGTATATGGATATGATGATGTCGACGCCGTGAATAGCGAATGCAGTTGATCCATCCCGCTTGGATCATGTACATATGTGTATAAGAAAAGTGATATTCGCATGGCATACATGAAGAACGCAACTCCAAGATGGAAAGAGAGGGCTCGACGGGTAGAGGGAAGAATTTGTGCCTATAGATGCCTACCAACCCCCTTTTCAAAGAAGGTCGAGCACCTTTGGTCTAGTGAACATGGTCTTGAGCGTGTTTCCAAAATCAGTCAAGAAGACAAATCCGTCAATATCTACCCTGTATCAAACGCTAAGCGCTAAAAAGGCCCTGCACAAGCCGCACGTCCCTGCTTGCGTGGACACACACCAAGTTACTCCGAAAGGCAAAGTTTCTCCTGGGTGCAATCCTTGAAACTTTTAAATTTCGCGAACTCTATCGTCACTCCGTGAGGCGCCATTGATGGACTGTGAAGAGGTTAGCGTCTGTTCAGGGCTAGTTACCCAAACCCGGCCCGTCTATCCGCTTCGTGATCCTCTCCTCCATCCACGGTGCAATAGCCCAGAGATCATTCCAACCGAAGGAGGCATACTGCCGCCGACCATTGTTCAGTGAATCTGAGACCGAGTCTGAAGTAGACGGAATGATAAGCTGCGCGATTAGCCTATATTCCAATTGATGCATCACGTTTTTTGAGTTTGTAAGTCGAATTCCCGGAGTCCATGTCCGAATCATTCGTCCGCGGCCCGAATAGATGGGACAGGGCATTCGGGTTATGAATCAAGCAAGTTAAGTAGAATCAAAATCGAGCCCTCTTGGTTGAGCGAATTATTCTGTGTGGCGAAAAAGGCGAGATAGACGTACATGAGTCCACCCACCCAATACATACCCTCCTTGGTTTCGGGCATACCGATCCATCTTCGGTCACCTCCACCAGGCGTGTAGAACGGGTAATTGGCATGGACAGGGGCTGGTCTCGGGTATTGAAGCTTTGTGTATGTGTTGGTTGTCATTTGATATTCTTGAGATACTAAAAACGGCATATTCAATGAGGGGTGTCCGTGTCGGGTCCGAGGGAGCGGGAGGGGAAATGGAAAGGAAGACGGCGGGGGTAACAGATTTTCTGATGCTGTGGAGAGGAAAGTGGGACGTACAGTAGTTGGGTACGGAGGTGACAGACATCAAAGGATAGACGCCGTAATCTTGAATGTAGTCCTCAGCGTTGGAAAAGTGTCGGCGACGCGTTGTATTTCGTTTGACTTCCCCTCGTTCAATTCCAGGTGGATGGAGAAGCATATGCGCATTCGCATTGATGTTCAACGTCGTCTTCGGTCGGCTGAGGGTACCAAAAGCAATGATACGAACATCTGGGAGCTCTAGAACTACCTATATGCGGAATAACAAATTATAGAGTTAGCGATTCCTGATGCGTACTATCAAGATTGGGCGAGACAACGGACCCTTCTCCTGGTCTCCAAGTGGGTCAGATCGTTTTCTAATCTGCGCATTCGCATAAGGAGGGCAGTACAGACGGGTTTGGCACGAAAAAAGGTAAGATGGGCACACACTTCATCTCGTTGAAGATTGTAACTGGGTTGAAGCTACGTGATGACATCTGGAGTTCATTAGCGGAGCCATTCCGGTTGAGAACAATGTATCTAGAGTTGTGTGGCGGATCATTAGTGCGCAGGCGGCAACGTAATTCCCAGGGAGAAGGAGTACTTTGTCCAGGCTTCGTCGACAGTGCAAGAGGTGGTGTTCCGGTGCCAGACGCGGTGAAGGATCCTTAGATGGTTTTGACAGAATGTTGGGGACTGTCACAGCGCAAACGTGAGAAAACGCGCACTTGAGGAAGCCTTCCTTCCAGGATCCTTCCCTTTTCCACTTTCTCCAACTTGGGAGGAATCTTCTCTTGAAGCACTCCTCCCATTCTGACTCCTTCAGATTCGGTAGCGTGGCCTCGAACAAAAGGAACGATGGATGGGCGAGGCTGAGTATTTCCACCCAGTTGTGTCGTGGCACGGTCATCCGTACACTTAGATGCTTGAGTGCTGGCTCATAATTATGTGCGATGAGGTTGCGCAGGATGGGTTTACGCCAGGGATTGAGAGCGGGATCAGATGCGACAAGATGCAACCGCTTTGAGAGGTAAGAGCACCTGATGAGGGAGTCAAGGTCGAGCTCGCTGAGGATGTCGGCAATGAGTTCTACTGGGAGGGCTTCGAGGAGCATGGTGCAAGTGATGCTTGACGGCATGGGCGGCTGAAGGACTGACGTTGTCACAGGGTTCGCTTCCAAAGATAGAACGTCTACTTTGATCGGTCATCTATGGCTTCAGAAATTACCTGAAATTACTTGCTTACAGCAGGTTCCGCAGTCCGTATCAAGCGCATGTGGAGCACACATACAATGCTTCTCGGCCTTTGGCACCCCTCAAACTTTCGCTATCACAAACGGATATTCGACTTCTCCACTTTGGCTTCTTTGCCATGGCATCTATTACGCTCATCAACTATCCCTTGTTCTCCAATATAAGCTTCGCATATCCTTCTCTTTCCGCTTCCCCCAACCCACCCTGACCATGTCCTCCAACTCTCCCCGTCCAGGTTTCCTCTCCGCAGACTCAACGCTCAGCGTTTTTCATAGCTCAAGTTTTGGCGAACTCCGAAGAAGCAGCTGGGCAAGTTTCACTCCGCTTTCGCGTGATAAAAATAACTCACCAAGTTTTCAGACTGGCAGGGATTCGCCATATTCCTTTGGCTTCAGTTCGCGCTACAGCTCGCTCTCAGACAAAGTGAGCCTTTCCCTTCCCAATATTTTCCTCTGGCCCACTAATTAAATCAAGTACTCTTTGTCGCCAGATCCTCGCTCGTGGGGCGCAGATCTATCGCCAGACCTTGTCGAACCCGACGACTCATTGCACAACCCTGAGAAATCACCCAATGACTCTGACGGCAGGCTCAGGGTATTTTCACGAAGGGGGGTCACAAACCTAGGCTGTCTGGCCATGCTCAGTGCAGGCTTCCTCGCTCTTTTGTGAGCCTAAATGTCACCATTGCCGCTCCACTCACTCATTCCCATCGGACTCAGTATTGGATACCCAATTGGCATGTACGCGAGTTCACGCTGGCCGACTAGTCCAGGCTTTAATATCGGGGGCATCAATTCTACCGGCCAGGTAGGTTTATTTTTATCGCCACGCATTCATCTATCAGTAACTGGCGGATATCACCTAACCCTCGCATCTTTAACTTCTATGCGCGCTTTTTAGGTTCCTTCTATGGGTAACTTTGGTCTTATCGACCTTGAGACGCCGAAAGAGGCTTTTGTGAAACGGTCTTATCGGGATGGGACAGACTGGCTGCTTGTCTTCTCAGACGAGTTCAATACTGACGGCCGCTCCTTCTATCCTGGTGATGATCCCTACTGGGAGGCCGCAGATCTGCACTACTGGGTGAGTGGAACGTTCTTTTTTCGTGAAATGGGCTTTTCCCTTCTCTCCAAGGCAATGCAACTGACTGATGTGGGGCTTTGTGTTTAACCGGGCCTCCAGGCCACGAACAACCTAGAATGGTACGACCCAGCTGCCGTTACCACAGCCAACGGCTCCCTCGTCGTCACCTTCTCCCAGATACGCACCCATGATCTGAATTTCCAGGGCGGTAAGTCTGGCCCACTCCTCTCGAACCAAGTGTTCCGTATGCCAAGTACTAAATCCTCTAAAACCATTACAGGTCTCATATCCTCATGGTGAATAAAATGCCCTCCATCGCACTTGACGTAATCACTAAATCCTTACTAGGAACAAATTCTGTTTCACTGGTGGACTTTTCGAGGCCGCGGTACAGCTCCCAGGAACAAACAATGTTGTCGGCATGTGGCCCGCCATCTGGACAATGGGCAACCTCGGTCGCGCAGGGTATGGAGCTACTCTTGAAGGAATGGTATGTATACCCTTGTCCTCCGTTCTTCCCCTCCGATCATAACGCATTTACTCATCTGCCCGACCGATCCACTTATTCCCTCCTGACCCTATTATCCCGTCGCTTCATTACTCTCCGGAATACTGAAAATTTCTCTGATTTTGTCGTAGTGGCCATACACGTACGATTCGTGCGACGTCGGAACAGCACCGAACCAGACGATAAATGGGCTTCCGATTGCGGCCACCATAAACGGAGATCATCTATACAATGATGCGTTGTCGTATTTGCCTGGGCAGAGACTGTCGCGGTGTACGTGTGACGGTGAGGATCATCCGGGCCCGAAACATCCAGATGGGTCGTATGTTGGGCGTGCAGCACCCGAGATTGATATGTTCGAGGCGCAGATGGGTGGGAATCCGTTGAGTGGGGAGGTGTCTCAGTCTGCGCAGTGGGCGGTGAGTAGGTTTCTTTCTGGTTTTGTTTCTTTTTCACTCCAGAATTGTTACGAGAAATTGGATGCTCATGCGCTTGATGCTCGTGTAGCCGTTCAACGAAGCATATCATTGGGATAATTCGAGCGCAAATATGATTGTAACTGACCCAAGCAAGTCGACAATCAATGGTTTCGTCGGGAACATCATCCAACAAGCCACTTCGGTTGTAACAAAGACCAATCAACGGTGCTATGAGCTCATTGAGGACTGTTACTCTGTATATGCGTTTGAGGTGAGCTCTGCGATCCCATTCCTCCCTCGTATCTAATCACACTGATCAAACGTCTGGGTAGTACAAACCAGGTATGCGGTGACAACACCTTTTGTCAATTCAACAAGCTTAATGGGCACCGGTACACTCACCACTCGGAAGGCTACGACGATGCAGTGAGTTTTTCATCTCACCGATGATGCTGCAATTCATTCAGTATCGTATCACAAGTATATCACATGGGTATCTGATGGTCAAGTCTCATGGACACTCAACGCCGGTGGCGTAGGCGCCGATCCAGCAGTGGAAATCTCCGCCCGTCCAGTGCCACAAGAGCCTATGGTACGTGCCCGCCTCATATCCTCTCACTACACCCTCCTTCCTGTTCCCATTCCCTTGCCTTACGTGACATCCTCTTATCTCCGTTTCTCTCACATCTACTGTCCAAACGCTGACGCGGCACTGATTAATTTAACGTTCACGATACAGTACCTCATTATTAACTTGGGCATGTCCAAGAACTTTGGCGACGTCGACTTTGCACACCTTACGTTCCCGAACCACCTCCGCGTGGACTACGTGCGTGTGTATCAACCTATGAACAACGTGAATATCGGGTGTGACCCACCAGAATTCCCAACCGAAGAGTATATCAACGCGTACGTACGACCTTCTTTTCTCATGCCTGTTTCATTTCAATTTTGCTCATATGAGACGTGCACGCATGGTGTTTGACTTTGTGTCCTGTTCCTCGTGTCTCAGTCATCTCGAAGCTTATTCGAACCCCAATTTGACTACTTGGAGAGGCGACTACGGACGGCCATTCCCGAAGAACTCGCTCTTGGAGGCTTGTTGAACGTTAAACGCCGAGCTGGACTCGGTTGCTATTTTATGGACTTGGACACGTTTCAGTCGTGTATCTTCGCATTCTTTTCATATCCTAGACACCCCAGTATCTTGTCGTTATACAACGAACCACGGTCCTTTGTTTCTCTCCTACAATAGTTTTTAAGTCTCGACTCTTGATACCCCATTACCTTATCTTGCAATTCGTACCCAGCATCGCCACCTACAGACGTTGTCCAGGGCTAAAACCATAACCTCAGAACGCAGGGGATTCTCAAAATGCACCTACCCACCTTCGTTGCTAGTTCTGGAGGGCCACCGATTCTGGGTGCGGAAAGAGTGTCGCTTGAAAACAATGAACAATTGCACTATTTGAATCTCGCCCTGCAGCGCAGGCTATCACCCAACTGGCCCAGGGCGCAAAGGTGTTGAATATTCGAACCGTTTGTTCCTTAGCCTATCATCATGGCCAGTATTGCATGCCAATAGAGGCTCGGTATGTATCCCCGTGCCTTCATGCCTCCTCCCAGTCCACGGCCCGATAAAGCCGAAACTTGCCTCTAAACTGTGTCGGCTGCTCTGTGTTTAGCATATCTTCTTTCCATCCGCGAGTTTGAAATGTTACGCAGACCAGGCATGACCTCGTTCCATGGCCCAGTAGAAAGTAAATATTCTCACTTCTGAAGGGATACTTCGCCCGACGCGTAAGGTCCTGAAATTTGGCCAGTTGAGCATCACGGTGTGGACCAGAACCGGAATTGCTGGCTCACGACAGGAAAACTTGCAGGCTCTAATGGCTCCAATGGATCAGTTATAGTCCAAAGATAATCTAGGAGCCGTAGATCGGCTTCGTAGTAGGGCTGAGTTCTTAAGGACTTGTCGCCGAGATCAGGCACTACCGCGGGGCCTTGTATGTGCCATTATGAGTAGATGGGCTAACATGGCCCAGAACGGATGAATAGTGCTCACCAAAGCATACACCCAGTTCGCAAACAGGGTCGCAGCAGGCATATGGGTTAAAAGGTTGTAACTGAACTCGCGTAGTTGAAATAAGAGTGTCTTATCGACTTGGTTGCCCAAGCCATAGCATGCCGGCCATGATTGAAAGTATGGGCTCAAACGGCAGGATCTTCTCTGCCATCTGAAGCAGTCTTGTGTTAGAACCGGGGATTCCTGCCCCTCGGGAAAACCTTGATCTCGCGGAGAAAAATGAATAGGCCCTGCCGGCATAAGTTGAATTAACTTACGAATGGCATCATGCCAGTACAGCAAAGACTTGGCGATCTCAGGAAGTATCCTGTACCGAGGAAGGGAAAACTTTCCGGACCGTGTCGGGTTCTCGAGGAAATCTTGGAAAGACACATGATGGAAACGCAGCGGCTCTTTAAAGCCCACCACCGGAGCCGGTACGTCAATGACGGAATGCAGCTTTCGCAAGGAGCTGTAAAATGCGCTTTCATCGAGGCGCAGAAACTCGCAGATATTCGCTGCAGTAAGGAGACCCCCCCCTCCTGTTTATTTTGTGTCGATCGAAGGCATCGTTTGCTATTTGCACCACACTGGATGCAGATATACAGTATAAGCATTGTAACTGAGAGGATGCGTATCGGCACGGCTGAAAGGATTTGAGTGTAGAAGGTATCCAGTGCAAACGGCGGGTTGTTCCCAAGGTGGCTCGCACCTTCGAAGAATGACAAGAGGCACGTGAGCTGAGCATCTGGGTTGGCCACCTCAGGGTCTCCAACATATTTGAGAGCAGTAAAAGCGAGGATAAAAAGGCCAGATACGGGTCTAGAAATCCTGAGGAAGATATGCTGTTCTGGCCATGCTTCCGATCTGCTGAGGACATCTCTGTATCTGCCATAGGTCTCCTGAAGCCCGTCTCGTAAATATCGATCAACGTCTTCTCGAGTTTCGCGGTCTATCAGCAGTTCCTCTTTCCCACAATGGATCCTTAAACCAGCCCTCGAAAATGTCATTTTAAGGTGACATTCAGGGCGGCTGCAAATAAGCCAAACAAGCAGGAGGTCACTCCTTAACCGAATGGCTTCGTTGATCATTTCGATGATCTCGCACTGAGCGTCCTCTTCTTCACACTCGTCCAGACCGTCCAAAACAATCGTATAATGTCGTTGACTGTCAGAGGGATAGTGGGATTTGATCATGGAGAAAGGTTCAACGATGAGTTTCTTGAATTGAATGTGCATGGCCATCTGGAGGACCGCCGGATCATTGGCGAGGATTTGGGTGAGGGTATTTTTATATCCAGGAATATTGATCGCCAGTTGGTATGCGAGTGTTGGTGTGACGCAAAGAGGCTTATCGAAGCCTTTCAGCCTGGAGAAGAAGAAAGCACCGCCTAGACAGTTTCTTGCCCGGCAGTCTTTTGCAAAGCTCTGAGCTACAGCAGATTTCCCAGTACCAGCTGGGCCATGCAACCACACCATTTTCCATCGGCGTTGATCGTTGGAGGACCATGTTCGTAGTCGCTGGCGCACTGATTTGCGTGTCTTGGGATGGCATTGTGGGGGTGGGTGTCGAGCGCTGGAGTCCGCCATGGCTCCAACTGTGCTGAAAGACGAGAGAACCTCTAGTACTGTTGAAATCACGTTAGTCAGCGGTTGTATTCATCTTCCTGTGGGGCAAGTGAGCCATACCGGTGTTGCTCGCGTAGATGTTATTGATTGATTGTGACCTATCTATGATCGTTGGTTGGTTGACCACGAAATCGTGGGCTCCAGCAAAGAGGTGAGATGCATCGCCGCCTACGTCGGAGCCGTCTGGGTACGCAAGTGGTCGGATACTTCTTGCACAGAAGCTGAGGAGGGCCTCTCACCTCGTGGAGGGGGTTGATGATCAGTATCCAGGTCCGGATCTCGTCCAGTTATCGCTCTTCGAAGGAAGGAGCCAAAAAAGCGGAGGAGCATCCCCAGTTGCAGGCTTTATGATGATGGTACGAAGGCAGGTGAAGGTAACAGCTTTGGCTCGCTGGCTTAGCCGCTGTGAACAACTGTTTGATTGCTAGTCCGCGGCATCATGATTTATGGAATAACTATAGTAAACGTCTGGCAGTGGCTAGTTGTGTGACCTTCATGGCCTATAATGGAAGTCAACTTCCTGGTTAATACCGAAAGCCAACATGATCCCCCGGATAAGCTGACGCTCAGTGCGCACACCAGATGAACAACCTCCCTGTTGAATAATATGTATTTGCTTCCACAAGAGAACAGTGACTTAAGTTGCGGGCATTGATGACTCCCAGCATCAGATATCTAAGGACACAGGCAGGCAATCAGAACATCACTCGAACAGATGTACATAGAAGCAAGAATGCTCACTAGAATACAGTACAAACAATCAAGACACAGGCCGAATCCAACCCCGTTTAATACCATACTCAACAACCTCGCCCGCCCATCCACAAGCCGGCCCACTCGCAACAGCAGCCTTGATCTGAGCTGGCATCGTCGTCTTCTGTGACCGACCTCGAGCTTTAGCTTTCGGTACAGCGGGAGGCGCGATTACGGCGACACATCGTCCCAACCAAACTTCAATATCCACAAGGGCATCGTAACAGTCCTTCTCTGTGAAGTGCGCTGTTGAAGAAGCAGGGGCGTTGACATTGAAGGATGAAGGGTCTATGCTACTGAGGCTGGACTTGATCTGGTGCGAAGGCATAGGAGTGTCTTGAGAAGACGTTGCTGCCCGAGGTTTTCGAGGCGCGGAGGGTGCTTTGAGGCTTTTGTGATGAAGGAGTTTGATTAGGAGGTAATGTAGCCACTAAGTCACGAAATCATAAACCTGTATACGGGACATACGGCGAACGGATGTGGGTAAGTGCTTACCATGACATTCGTGAAGGGATGGAAAGCCTCCCAGTTTCCGCTTGTATGTTCACGCATAAGTCTGTACACATCGAACTGATAGTCACCTGTTAAATCACAACTCATCAGTATCGGGAGGCTGAGAACCGGGCATGCGGGTTACCTTCCCCCATAAACATCTCCTCGTCGAATGGCGTCCAGTGTACACGTTCTCCTGACCCCCCATCTCCTGCATCCATACGTGATAATCCAAGATCGATTATCGTAGCTTGTACGCCGTGTGCCAGGTCGTCCATATATACCCGTTGTAGCGACGCCGCAGGTCTTATTGAACTTTGGTTTAGAGTGTGTGTGATTGAACGTAGCGGGATGGACTTGGTTGAAGGTTGCAGGTTTTTGACGAGGATCTGGCCCCAATGAAGGTCTCGGTGCTGTGGTTTACTCGTAAATCGAAGGTGTCGGTGAACTAAGTGAGAAGTTACCTCAAAAGAAACGAGTTGTTCAGCATGAGCGAGAGCCTTTGCAACCTGCCAGAACAGACTGGAGGCTTGCCTCCATCCAATCTTGCTTGGGTTTGGGAACGTATATGCCTCAAGGTCCGGACCACCATTGGGGAGCACAATGATAGCATACAACTGGGAAGCCGTGAAAGTGTCTACAACCGTTTCAGTATCAGGCATGACTTGAAGGGGGCAACACGAACCAGGTCGAACGCTCTCCGATCCCTTCTTCTCGTGGTACTCATCCCAAAGATTCAATAACACCTCTGGATACTTTCCTCTGACAACATATGTTTTGAGCAATTTGACAAACCGATCGTGCACCTCTCCCATAGCCCTCGTAACGATGATCTCTTTCCTTACATCCTTTGCGTCTGTCGGAGCAGGCCCATCTTCTTGATCCCCAGCATCAACACCACCATGGCGAAGCTCATCACGTAACGGTATGACCTTCAACACGACATCCCCAATCCCAAATACCTCCGAGTAACTCGCCTCTCCGATCTTTCTAAACTGCAACATTTCTCCAACATCTCTCTTCTCGGCAGCACGTCGAGCATCCTGGAGAATAGGATCAAGAGGAAACGACTCGATAAACGCTGAGAATTCGTACGGCCCACACTCCTCTTGATGGCACTCCTCCAACAACGGTCTCAGATACTCTGGATAATCAGCCTGCTTCCCCGGTAGCTGCAATGTCTCGAGCTCCTCTTGCGCCAATCCAATATCAAGTTGCGAGAATTCCAAAGAGAGGTCGAAATTAGAATCAGTGGGAGTGGTAGGTGATGGTGGTGCGTGCCCGCGTCCAAACGCAAAGAGACTACTACCAGCTGTGGTGCCCTTGCCTCGACGGATAGGTGTGAGTGTGCGGGATTTGAGAGGTGGGGAGGGTATTAGGTTGTACGGGTATCTGGATGATATCAGTCCTTGTCCTATTGATGTATGGAGGGGTTTCGCTTTGGGTTTTGATGAGGGATGAGGTTGGGTGTCTTCAACTGAAATGGTTGATTGGGTCTTAGGGGGAGGGTGAGACGCAGGTGCTGGAGGTGCTTGGGGTAGTGGCTCTGTAGGTTTGGCTTGGGGTTTGTAGACCAACGGGGGAATGACGACTTCGACCTTGAGGCCCGAAGGTTTCGGTATGCGAGGTATCGGCGGGATAGTTTTGATCATAGGGACTACAGACTTGCGTGGCGGAGCTAGAGATTTACGAGGTTTCGCAGACGGTGGTGGTGGTGAGTCCGGCGGCAGATAGTCATCTTCACCTTCCTCTTCGTCGTCCTCGGAGTCAGAAATGACAATTCGAGCTGCAGCTCGTCTTGGTCGGCGAAGGGGTCGCAGTTTTAAGCTTGAGCTTTCAGAGCCATTGGTTGTGGATGAGGCGTTACTAAGGACTATAGGTCGTGCTTGAGTGCCATCGTGACCTTGGACATCTGGGCTGTATTGTGGAGATTCGTCGACAGAAGAACCTATGCTGATAATCTTCACAGGTGCTTGTGCGTGTTGTTTGTGCGAGGGCATAAGCGGGGCCCCAGATCTCCGGAGTGCCTTAACCCCACCACTGGGATCGTTGACGACGATATCTGTCCTCGTCACCCGCTTCTCCTGCCTCACCGTCTGGCCCTTCGCATCAAGCACCTTTATATCCATCTGTACAGTTGATAGCACCTTGGTAGTAACGAGTCTTTTCGGCGAGCCCACGGCCTTCTTTTGCATCCTCATCGCGGCTTTAACGTTCGCTACGGCAGGAGAATTCATCGCATTGGCCGTAATCGTGGACAACGGTGTCCTCGTCGGTGTCCCAGGACCACCCTTGAGAATCCTGACGTCTACTTCCCCGTCCTCAGCATCTGACACCCGGGACTTGGTGGTCTCCTGGGCCAAGATCTCCGCAACCCTCATACCTCTCTTCATGTTCTTCCTCGCTGGCGATCCACCTGGCATGACACGTTGTTTCGTCAATGATACCGTTCTGGGTGGGGAATGCGGTTTGGATTTAGCAGTAACCCCGTTGTTCTCGCGTTTCTTCATACGATGAATGAGTGGTACTCGATCTGGTTTCGCGGAGTCGGAAACATCACAGACGGAGTTTTCGGTTGAAGGAGCGTCGATGATCCGTTTCGAGCGTTTGCCGTAGACGTTGATTTGCTTGGTTCTTGCGGATAACATTGTAACGGTTATATCAATCCTAGCCCGGGGGGAGACGAAGATTGCTGAAGCAAAACCGTGGTGTCCACGATGCGTTGCGGTTGATCTATAGTATCGTCTCGCAGCTGATCAAGGTATCTCTGTGATGGCATTTTCAATCAGCATCTGACCACTTCAATAGATAAATACAGGTACATACCGAGCGCTTGAAGCTTAAGAAATCGCCTTCAAATCTTGCAAGCGACCAAGGTCTATCCCAAGATCCTTCCAATATAGTTGCACACAAACCAAACCAACCCCACCCACGGCAGACGCGTCGATCACGTGTATCACGTGCATGTCATCACCCATCATCCACCCTGCCCAAACCCAATTAATCTGGATAACGTTCCCATTCAACGCGTCTGACCCCTCCAACCTACAATGTCCCTCCCAAACTCTCTCAGAACCTCAATAACACCGCCCGAACTCGAACTTGTAGCAACCCAACAACTCGTCGAAATCATCCCTCTCGTATCCATGGAAAAAACCGTCTTCATCTCGGTACATACCCACCCTCTCTCCCGTGGTTTAACCCCAAATCAATTTCAACGCGCAGAAATCCCCACTCTTGGCTTGATAACTAATCTAACTCTCTCGGCTCTATGGGTGTTATTCGTGGAATAAGGGCGCGTATGGTCCCCTTCGTCCCCCGAACAAGGCAAAGGTCCCCCTTTGGATCGCGGTAAACCTCAAGATGAAAAAGAAATGCCATATCGTCGCGCCTAATTGGCTCACAGTCGGTACGTCCTCCCATCCTTATCACACCTGCGTCTCCCTAATCTCGACCACGTTTCGATAGAATACCTCCAGGAACGTCTGGCACTCGAAACGACCAACCCTGCATTCAGCGAGCTCCCGTTTCGGTATATGGAGATATCTAAGGTCCTACTCGACGCGTACGCTCTCTTTCCTCTCCTCGCTTTATCTATTGGATTTCGACGGATTCATGCAGTGCATCAGACGATCTAGAACAACCTGATAAACTTCGTTCACTCCTGAAAGATCTTCGTGAAGCGCGGCAAGCCAAAAGTCGTGAGGGTCTTAAACAACTCGACCACAGCGAACTAAGCGTACGTTCCTCCTTTTATATACGAACTTAATAATCAGAGGGCTTGATAGTTGCCTAACCTGAGCGCAATGGAGATAAACGAAATCCGGCCCTACTTTGTCGAATCAATGAGTATATTGTCAAAACTCGCTCTTCCTCCGCGAACGGATGTTTGACCTACAATAGTACAAATCACGGAACGTAAAAGACAAAGCGAGCTCTTTTTCCCGCTGTCACTGAGCAGTAATAACACGTATGTACAAGTAGAAAGTCAAATGAAACAGTGAAATCGTCATAGTTGTCGTGAAAATGATTCATGAAATCGTACGTTGATATAGTGATAGCGGGAGGTCCCATACCGGTGTGTAACCGTAGTGTTGCCATTCGATCCCTTGACTAGTTGTTCAGTTTCTCCAGAAGCAGATCCAACTTTTTCTTCAACTCATCAATCTCCTTTAAAATGGTTGCCTCACTTGACTAATTCGCAACGAAAAAAGCAAGGTCAGTCGACGTCCATCCGACAAGGCCAAGGAGGGGGAAAGACGCACCTGAGTAGTATTCGGGAACACCTTAATCAATTCCTCAAACGGCACCTTACTAATCTCCATCCCCCTGCAATTTGCATCATCCACGGCTGGATTCCTGTTCTCTGGTGTGTCTTCCGCACCCTCATCATCCCCCCTGAACCAATTCTCCACCCAGCCATTTTTGCGCGTGTCAAATGTAGACTCGTACAGCGCGATGATGGTGAGTGGGATGAAGAAGATGAAGGACATGATGTAGCGGTTGAGCTACGGACAGGGATGAGGATGTGAGTGAATAATCCATGAAACCTGGGAGTGGATGCACCTTTGCATAGTTCTTATCGCTCAGATGGAAATACGGGAAGAGCCTAAACGGGCACGTCAGTGCTCAGTGGCGCCCATAATGAACCATTCATGACTCACTCGAAGGGCGCAACAAATACCAGCTCGATCAAGTTGAACGGGGCAGGATAAACATACGAATCAGGTGCGCGAATCATGCCCACAGTCTTGCCAGCGAAGAACGCAAGGTATTGTGCCTCAGCATTATCAACGACCTGAGCAGTTGCTCATCAGTTCCAGAAACATGGAATAATGGGACGACTGGTTACATCAGAGTACGCAGATGAGAACAATGAGATGAGCACGTTGAGGAGTATGACAGCTGTCACAGCGTTCCAGCTATTGTTAAGCAATCATCAGGCTTTTCCGTAGCGCCTGATAGTGAAGAAAGCTTACAGGTAATAGAGAAGAAGCCCAACGGGACTCGCGCCGAATTTTCCATAATCAGGAGATCTAAATTGACATCAGCTACCTATATTCCTTTGCGGAGTACCCGTACCACTCACTGCAAGAGCGCTTGAACAAGGACATGGACGACCTAATCACAACCCTATTAGAGGAGTGGCTGCAGAAATTAATGTTTACTCACACTAATAGGCGACTCAACGGTCCCGTCTGCAGCATCCAAAGCAAACAGTCCTTGTGCAAACCCAATAGCGAGGACGGAGAGAAGCTGATAAAGGTGTGAGAACAACGATAGACTAGCGTGACCAAACTAACCGCAAAGAAGATTCCAGATTCCTTCAACATCCGAGCCACGCAAATCTGCAGAGTACCGATATACCTAAGCAACGATATATCAGTCTCCCAAGCACAAAGTATAAAGGGGTCGCTTACTTGTAGCCGTCGAAGACCGTAACAAGTTCTGACCCCCCAAAGAAATCAGTTCCACTTGAACCATGTTAACGCAGAATGAACCCACTCATCCAGATGAAAGGAGCAACACAACTCAAAATCTGGAAACTACGCAGCCTCCAGTACACGCCATGCTCGTCCGTCGCCTGCATTCCCAAAACACGGAAGATGAACGCAATCAAGAGAAGTGTGTCCGTGATGAGAGCAACAATATTCCAAAACGTAAACGCTCGCCACCAAGTGACGAATCGCAGGAGTTTGAAAAGCTACAACACTATTAGCGCTCATAGAAACGGGTGAAGAAGAGAGATGAGTACCTTTAGCAAGTCTAGCAAAATACGTGTCAAGCCGGGTGTTCTGAGAGAGCAAGCAGGACACACCTTCCAAGGTAAACGACAGGGCCATAATATATAGCACGACTTCCCAGGCGTCAAAAGAGCGGTGTGCTACATCAATCTTGTCCAAGGGCTCGCGCACTGTGGGAGCCGACCTCACTCTCTATGTTCAAATCAAAGTGAGGATAACTGACCAGCTTGAGAGTACACCACAAGGAAGAAAAGCCAGATGATGATGCGGAAAATGTTCTGGTACCTACAGGCAGTTGAACGTTGAAATTGCAGGGATTAGACGTGAATAGGACATACCTTGGTACAGACAACCGCGAAGCATCTATGCGACTAAGGAATGTGTGTTCACGCGTCTGTGCATAAGGAATATCTGTTCGCATCTAGTTTCAGCAGTCCTGCAGTGGAGAAGGGTTATGGATGCATACAATCGATATCATGATGCTTGTTGTTGACCTGGATCACCTCTCCCGACCACAGAGCATTGACCACTAGAGAAACAGTATCACAATCGGACACAAGACAGGGAAGAACATCACTATACCTTCCTGCGCCTCGCTCGAAGACAAAAAGATGGTGCTAAACCACTTCTGTCATTCATGATTCTTTAAAAGGGGACCCAGTGCACATACCAGTGTTGATCAATCGCCATCTCGAGTGCACTGGAGGTCTCACTAACATCCCCATCGACCTGCAGATGCCGATACCGAGTGGACATGATGTCCATCAACTTATCCTTGGGGAACATATGCACAATTCTCCTCGCTAGGACCTCGCATGCGACCGCTATCAACCAACCATTAGCCTCCGCAACATAGCTCACAGCAAAAGAGAGCATGGCATACCCCTCCCATAATTTTCTCCATAATCCGCCGGGTTGTGATTGGCATCCCACATAAACTCGGCCCGGGCACGTAACAAACAATATGGTAGCTGTCACCAGATTGATCGTAGAGGTTTAGTTTGAGCCGACCCGAACAGCAAGAATGGAAGAAGAGGGTGTCGTGTTTGACACCCCGCATGCAACTCACAGCCGCGTCAAAGTCGCCAGCAGCAGCCCGGTACGCAGAGATAACCTGGGGAGTTATAATCCGACTGGTAGGTTCGTTAATACTCTCCGGATCGACTTCAACAGGTAATAGTGTAAGGGTCAATGCACGGAGTCGTTTGACCAGTTCTGTGAACAAGAACAAGAATAAAAAAACCGGCTGTAAGCTCCGGACTTTCTACCAGGGAATATGTGGTCAACTCACTAGAGACGGTATCCGGCGAGGGGTAGCCTGTCGTTGGAAGGAGGCCGTCGCGCTCTTCATCATGGCCATTGGTGAACCCCAAGATCCCAGACATGGTGGTAAGTGTCAAGGAGGATAAGGAACAGGGACGAAGGTGGGGTGTGGTCCGACGGGGGGCGAGAAGACGTCACTGGCATGAAATATAACGATCTAACTATATCTAACCGCCAAACATGTACAAAGACTCTTGCGATATTGCCTCCACCACTCCGCCATGCCTGTAAGTAATAAGCTCTAGATATAAACGTAGACCGCTGAGAGGAGAGAATAGGCATACCACTCCACCTTCAACGAGGCCCCCGACGTGCACCAGGTCGGAAACCTCGCAATCCTGCCCTTTAGAACGCGTATCCGCGGTCCAGCACCCATCGGTACCCCCCCTTCCACCCACCTCATATCATACTCATCTCTCACCCCAACCACCTAGGTGACCCATCGCAATATGATATCATAGATGAAACTCTCGACCTTTTCCGCGCCAACTCCCTCTTCCGCAACTTCGAGATCAAAGGTCCTGCTGACCGCACCCTCATCATCCTCATCCTCTATGTCTCCGACTGTCTCGCCAAGCTAGGCAGCCAACGCACACCTCCTTCCCAGATCGAGGCTGGCAAGATGCTCAACACGCTTTCCGTGGATAATTTCCCTATCCCTGGTGATGCGACCTTCCCGCTCAATGCGCACTACGCCGCTCCTGCGAGCCGCGCTGATGCTGGTACGCGATCGCCATCGTTATCTGACGTTGTCCATTGTCAGCTAATTATATCGTCGTGGTTGGTCGTAGAGTACTTGCGAGGGTATCTGACGCAGGCACGACAAGAACTCGCTGCCCGTTTGGTGGAAAAGTTGTATGCAGATGGAACAGGCAAGCCCAGCAAATGGTGGATGTCCTTCCAGAAGAGACGGTTCATGAACAGGAGCTTGGGTTCATAGATCTCTCAAACGCCCACACTGTACAATACAACAGATCGATAGCACGGAAAACAGGGATATCATATCACATCACTCTCCCACTACTTACGCCTCCTCTCGTTAGGATTCTTCCTTCCAAACCCAATGACAGGCATATCTCCATCCATCCTCGAGTTTCTTATCGTCCTGCCCTTCCCGCCAGACCCAACGCTAATAATCTCGGGTACCCAATCCGGATCCATCCAGCTACTGACACCAGCACCGATGTCACCCTCAACGCCCTTGTTAAGCATCCCTTTGAGCATCCTGGCCTCCTCTCGCTCACGCTTCCCATCCGCGCGTTTCTTCGCCCGCATCCACTCCGCCTGGTCTTCACGCAAGATCAGCCCCTCACCGGGTCCTGTCTTCGCAGATCCAGGTTTGGGCGCTGGAATTGAGTACTTTGTTCCTCGAAGGCGATACTGAAAGTTAGGCTTCAAATGCACCTGCATCACAGGCGCATCCTTCGCTGCATTCGGCGCCGAGACCGTCACAGTGGCTCGCAGAAGCGATGGATTGCCACACGACGGACAAAACTTTTTCGAATGATCTTTACAAATCCTAAAAACCCAGCCACTTCAGCAACTCCAATGCACAGCAAAACAGAATGAACAACTCACTTGAAACACGCATGGCACCTCAACACATAATTCTTCACCTTCTGAATCCTCTTCCCATCCACGCTCACAAGGTTCAACCCCATCTGTAACAACACGTTCTGCATCGCAAAATCCGCAGTCATACACCCTGCACCGATAAGCTCCTCCTTTGCTTTGCCTTTTCCCTTGGGATTTGGATCATCGTCTGGAAGAAGGTCCAGTGCACGGGATTTGTGTAAACCGACGTTTTGGGGTGTGATCCACTCGCCTTCTCCATCGTCTGAGTCGGAGGGATCATCATAGAGTTGTTGTGGGGAAGGAGGGTCAGAGCTACCGGGTGAGGGTTCGGATGCCGATGCGGTTGAGAGTTGGGGTTGGGGAGGAGGGGTGGGCGATGAGGAAGAGTCCTCGTCTTTTATTTGATGTAATTCCACTTGGAGGGGTTCAAGTGGTTCTTCTGCATCTACGTTTTCTTGATCATGGGCGCATTCCAGTGCAGACTCTGTACCACCAGCGACCGATGATTCATCAGTAGGTGTCACCTCCACCGTCGATTCAATGGTCAAGTTTTCAACGTGTTGTGCGAGATCTTCCGTGCCAGACTCGATAGACCGAGCTTCGGTAGCCCCACTTTCAATCACAGATTGTTCTTTCTACTGAGCCAGATTCAGTTAATATCTTGTACGTGTCGACACAAACATAAACTACTTGCCTTTTCTCCATTCCCTTTTTCCTGTTCCTTCCGTTCCTTCTTATATTCCTCATCCAACATATGAGTCAACGCGATCACACACATATCTGCATGGGACAGGACAGAATAATCACCCGTCTTCTTCGCCCACTGTATCACTAGACCCCCATCACCAAAAAAGATTCAATATCAAAACCGAGATAACAAGAACGCGAACGCCACGCACCAGCAGATAAGCTGACGGGATCCGGACTCTTCACAGCAACCTTGACACCCGACAACAACCCCAACTTTTCAAAATGCTCTCTCGCACGACTATCCTTCAACTCTGCGAGTACTTGTGGTGTGGTGTAATACGTTTCTGCGAGACCACGGAGGGGAGATAACGAGAGTAGAGGGCCAGCGTCCAACACGAGGTTCTTGCATTTCGGTTTTTGTGCGTCTGCCATTTTTTCTATCCAAGCAGGTGAGTAAGAGTTAATAAGAGTGTGGTATCAACCACTAGATTCTGGCTTGGATGAGTTGAGATCAACTGGGAAGAAATTAATTGATGAAATTGATTTTATGGACACGTGATACCCTCTTCGGTGCTTAAAAGACTTCAGACGCCCGCAGAGGATCAAGCAGAAATTGCCCATTTTTGTCTGGAAAGATTTCTTCCTATAACTTCCGCATAAGTCAGCCTTTACTGCGCCTTGCTCCTTGCGAAGCACACGTGTATGAAGAGTGCGCCCAATGGAGTGCAGTACGGTCCGTGTAAAAAAAGTCTAGTCATTAAGACAGTTCGAGAGGGAAACAATCAGGTGTGGATGATACAATCGACTTCAACGACCTTGCTGGTGTATTCCTACAATCATATATCACCGCCATTCTAGATATACAACTAAAAATAAGGCAGCAAACGCAGCTGAGGATCATATCCAGAATACAACTAGCGGTGTTTTCCCAACCCCGCTTTACCAAATGCGTATCGGCCGACTTCTGTCGATGTCATTAGGGTGTTTAGGGCCGAACGCACCGAACATCGATAAACCACTTATTAACATGCCGAATGTCCAAACCCCCCTCTTTCGCGGCATTCTCGCTCCCCGCTCCAGCATATCACCATTATGTCTATCAAATCGTATGTATGCACCTGTCCTCTCTGTCCAACACACAATAACCTGGTTTTTATTTAGATTTCGAGTCGTTGTTCTTCCCGGTGACGGAATTGGTACGTCCAGTCCCACCAATGTTCTCATCGAGAACTCTTCAACTTCAACATTTAATCTTTCCTATAATCAGGCCCCGAAGTCGTAGCAGAAGCGGTCAAGGTTCTCGAAACCGTCAACGCCGCCTCCACTGATGTAAAACTCAACCTCGAGACACACCTTTTCGGCGGCTGCGCTATCGACGCCCTCGGCGTGGCCCTCCCCGAATCAACGCTCAAAGCCTGCAAAGAAGCCGACGCGATTCTCATGGGTACGTCACTCCCCTTCCTTTCACCTCCCAATTTCTCCAATCCAACCCACTAAATCGACGTCCGCAGGTTCAATCGGTGGACCAAAGTGGGGCGTCACTGCTCCCATCCGTCCCGAACCTGGTCTCCTCACCCTCCGTAAATCCCTCGGCCTATACGCCAACATCCGCCCCGCAAACCTCGCCTCCGACTCCCTCCTCTCCTACTCTCCTCTCCGCCCCGAAATCGCCCAAGGCACAGACCTCATAGTCGTCCGCGAACTCATCGGCGGCGCCTATTTCGGCACCCGCAAGGAACAAAACGTCGAACCCGACCCAGACACCGCATGGGACACAATGATCTACAGTGTCCCCGAAGTCCAGCGTATCACACGCGTCGCAGCTCAGATCGCTTTGACCACCAACCCGCCAATGGAGATTCACAGCGTTGATAAAGCCAATGTCCTTGCCAGTTCAAGATTGTGGAGAAAAGTGGTTACCGAGACTTTACGGAAGGAGTACCCCCAGATCAAGTTTGACCATCAACTTGTGGATTCGGCTTCTATGATCATCGTAGCGAACCCGAGGAAGTTAAATGGTGTGATTCTTACCGAGAATTTGTTTGGTGATATGTAAGTCCCAGGGACCCGTATTTTCTCTGGACCCACAAACCTACTACTTTCCTTTTTCCTAGCCTCTCAGACCAGGCAAGTGTCATCCCGGGTTCACTCGGTCTCCTGCCCTCCGCCTCCCTTGCAGGCGCACCATCCTCTCCCTCTGCAACCGATTTCAAACCTACACCAGGATTGTACGAACCTATCCACGGCTCCGCTCCTGACATTGCAGGCAAGGGTATCGCCAACCCCATTGGTACGATTCTCAGTGCTGCCATGCTTCTCCGTTACTCCCTTGGTCTCGAGAAACCTGCCAAGGCCATCGAGGAAGCCGTACGTAAGGTCCTTGACTTGCCTGAGCTCGGTGGTCTTGGACTTCGTACAGCCGATTTAGGTGGCAATGTCGGTACTGTTGAGCTGGGTGATAAAGTTGTTGCCGAGCTGAAAAAGTTGCTGTGAACTTGGGAGCTCGAAGCGTACATATGACACTGGGCCTGATAGTAGTTTAGAACACACATAGATAACATTGCAATGTAGTTGTAAAAAACATGACACTAAGCATTCAAATTTCAGAGAGTGTCTAGCAAAAAGTACAGATATAGGCATAGAGCGAGATTAGGTTGAACACAGAACAGCCCACAAGAAAGCGAAATGTCTATCAACGTCTACCAAAAACATAATTCAAAAAAAGGTGTGCATGTTGCAGCAGAAAAATGCAGCACTTTAGTCCCTACCAAGGACAAGGCAGGACCTGGACGGGATGTAAACCTAGTGACAAATAACGTCAGTACAAGAAGATACTATACGACATAAGCTCACACTTACCTGCAAGAAGTTCTTCCGGTTATTCCACGTCATGGGCGTCGTGGAATAAACCGAATCACTCTTGACATTATCAAACCCTCCAAATTGAGGCTCATCACTGTTCAACACGACCTTATACCCCCCAGCCTCCTCAACACCGACACGATAATCCGTATAACTGTTAGTTGGGTGGAAGTTGAAGATGAAAAGGAGCCCAGCACGCTCAAATACGATCATCTTGTCGCCTTCGTGTTTGAGGGAGACATATGCCTGAGGAGACTCGAGCCACCCGTGCTTAGCCGCGGCATGGTTCATCGCGCGGTCAAAGTTGTTGAGGTATTTGTAGCGCAAGAGGTGATCATCTACGACACTCCACTGGCGCCGGGCATAGTGGAACGAATTGCCGTTACCCTCTCTTGGGAAGTCGAGCCACTGCAGATAAATCAGTGAGAAGAGAAACGAGATTAAGCCAAAGAGACGAACCTCGGGGTGGCCAAACTCATTACCCTCGAAGTTGAGGTAACCCTCTCCACCAAGAGCATGTGTGATGAGCCTGATCATCTTGTGCAAGGCCAAGCCACGAGCAATAATCGGCGTCATCGGCGTCAAGTCCGACATATGGGTATCTGAGCGCACGATCAACCTCAACATCAAGAATCAGAGGAAAACGACTTACACATCTCCTTATCCATCAGCCAGAACGCGATGGTCTTGTCTCCAACCAAAGCCTGATCATGACTCTCGCAGTAAGCAATGCTCTTCTCTCCGTGACGCCTGTTGGTCAGTGTGAAGACGATGTTGCCCATGTCCCACTCGTCGTCGGACTTGTGCTTCAGGAGTTTGATCCATGTATCGGGAATGGCCATGGACAGTCGGTAGTCAAAGCCCACACCGCCCTTGTTGACGGGCATGCACAGGAGGGGCATACCGGATACATCCTCGGCAATGGTGATCGTGTTGGGATATAGAGTGCGCATTGCGTCGTTGGCCTGCAGGACGGTCAGATGTGGAGGCGGTTACTCGGAAGGAAGAACTCACGAGCATGAGATAGACAATACCCTCCTCGTCAGAACCATCGCCGAAGTATTCATGGTAGCCACCAGAGAAACCGGTGCCAATACCATGGTGCTTGTACATCATGCTCGTAACACCATCGAATCGGAATCCGTCAAACTTGTACACTTCGATCCAGTACCGTAAGTTGCTGAGCAGGAATCTGAGAACCTCATGTGAGCCATAGTTGAATAACCGACTGTCCCAGAGGTCATGGCGGCCCTTTCCACCTTCGTGGAAGTAAAGGTGATCAGTGCCATCAAACTCATTGAGACCGTCAAGCACGTTCTTGCAGGCATGGGAGTGCACAATATCCAAGAGAACGGTCAATCCCAAGCCGTGGGCAGTATCGATGAGCTCCTTCAACTCCTCGGGCGTTCCGTAGCGCGAACTGGGAGCAAAGAAGTTGGTTACTTGGTAACCAAACGCTGAAAACGTATAATATCAGCGCACGTTTGCCAAAGACACATAAATTAAAGCCTCACAAGCATAATAGGCATGTTCCATGATGGCCATGAGCTGGATCGTGTTATACCCGAGATCTTTGATCCTTGGGAGGATATTCTTAGTGAACTCCTTGTAGGTGCCCACCCGAGGTTCTTCAGTGGAAATACCGACGTGCGCCTCGTAGATCCTCACGTTATCCGCCTTGGGTGGGCGGGGGTTCTTGAACGTATACTGCTCCGACTTGGGCGGATTCCAGAAACGCGCCTCGTATACCGGAGAGACCTCAAGATCCTGGGTGACGCGCCTTATCCACGCAGGAAGTCGTTCGATGCGCTCGCCGCTCGGGAGAATCATCGATATCTTTTATCACGTTCAATATAGAATTCCAGAAGCTCGAACGATCACGTACCTTGATCTTGCTATCGTGAGGGATAGCACAACGACCAGAGGGCAACGGAGGGACTGTAATTTCCCAGACACCGAAGTCGTCCACCTTCATTGGGTGCGATTTTCTGTTCCACTCGTCTGCTCCATTCAGTATGACAGTCGACGATAACAAAGGCGACTACTGACTGAACTCTCCGATAAGATACGCTTCTTTTGCGTTAGGTGCCCACTCCCTGTATGTCACCTCGTTCTTTGGGCCAACATTGAACCCAAACCTCTCGTACCCGCGCGTAAACTTGTCATAGCCCCCTTCGTGCAGTTCGAAGGTATCTTTCCATCTCCTGTAACTGTTGTGACGCTGAATGATAGCTGGAATATGAGGTCTAAGGTAGCCATCGATTTTGAGGACAACGGCGGGATCGAGGGGGGCGGTTGGCATTGTGGAGGTTGAGAGAAGAGCTTGCGCATCCAGGAATTTTGTGACACTTCCAGGTTAAAGGGCTCAAGACAGATACAGAAATGACGTAATAGCGCCGATCGGTGAACTACACCGCCACAAGACACTTCCCGGAGATTGTCGTTCCTGACCGTGTTGAATATCATGGTTAAAACGTTAACGGAGAGCGTCGAGGTGCATCCTCGCCTGAGGGTGCTCAGTGACTGCTAAAACGGACGGAAAACGGTGGGGGCACTCTGTGAAATACAGCTAGATTTAGGTGGAGTTTAAAGTTGGAGCGAACTGGATGCTTGGCAGGAGAGAGATGTCACACAAGGGTGGGGTACGAACATCAGTGCAACGTGCGTAAGATAAAACGCAGTCTAGCTGGCTATAAGGGCTTCATACCCGTGGTGCTTTCGGCGCGGAGGACTGTATGAACTTAGCATACACCCTACCCTACCTAAAAGGTTTTAAATTCATTGAAAGATAGCGATAACAGGGTAAAGCAGTATTGTATTCCCACCTTCAACAATCTGGTAGAAGCGTGGCGACCCTGACCTCCATGCCTCACACGCATCTGACAAACCGATTGTGGCACGCCTCGCAAGGAACGAGCGCGGCGTATATTCTCGTCCACACACCGTGTGACACTGTGACTTAGTAGACAC